>CAAKMY010078133.1:0-26097 GCA_901111285.1 Corrigiola litoralis | reverse complement strand
CCCCCCCCCCCTCCCACAACACAACACCAACAACCCATGATGGATCTCGCTGTGGGCAAGGTTTGGGGATGTCCTAGATGTATGTAGTCTTACCCCTCAGTAATCTCGAATGACTAGTCGAGATTCGAGAGGCTGTCTCCAAAGACCTACAAAAATTTTCTTAGAAGAGGTAGTTAATCTAAAGTTGGATGTGGATCCAAAAGTGGTAACTTGCCATATTTAAAATATTCCAGGCGCACATTGGAAACTAGCTTTTTGATCAAAGAGCATAATCAATCAAAAAAATATGCAGCACAAAACACTCTGGAAACAACATCACCACAAACTGACCAGGGTCTCCCAAGACTACATTACCAATGTTTTGTAAGCACCAAAACAAGATGTCTACCACATTACACGTGACAATGCGCCGAATAAACCGAAACACACACACACAGACCAAGAAAAAAAAAGCCTAGCTCAATCGGGTTTCAAAAAAGATCGACTCCATCAGCTTCGGGGGGGTGTACCGATGATTTTGCACTGTCCTCAGAGCATTCCTCACAAATGCAGTTTTCAGTATTATAAATCATGAACCAATACCTTGTATTGTAACCCATCAAACATTCACCCTTTCATACCTATGAAATCATACAGCTCACCAAAATACTAATCACGTACAGCATTCATTAGAGGTAGCTAAGTCCTTGATGGATGTCAGAAACCTAAAACGTTGCCTCGAAAAATGGTATTCAGATGCGATCATCCCAATGAATAAAATAATATAGCCCCTTGCAAACATACAAACATTCACAGGTTATGCCAACGAATGTCTGATTGACTGCCTCATATAAGCATAAATTCTAAAATTCGCTCTGTATCAATAAGTCCATGATGTGTATCTTCCTAAGCGCCATTACTTATTACAAGCTACGAAAAAAAGGGATCCAACAAAATTTGGTCTTTGTTACCCAAATCCATAACAAACCTTCTAGAGAACCAACTCAGCCAAAAGCCTTAGTCAAAGCTCGTGGTTGAGGCCCTATTAATATATGTATTCCTAATATGCTCCCTCACGCGAGCCCTATTTGACGTTAAACTTGGGCTAAAGACAACCACACAACAATATGGGAAAATTTTAAATAAATTGAAGCGATTGGAAGACCTCAAGACCCCACCCAATTGCATGTCACTATCGTGATTTTGCTGATAAAAAAGGGAGGGTAAATTGGTCCACTAATATAAATAGGAGGGGACAACGGAGTAATCTTCTTTTTGTCTTTTCCTGTGCAATTAGGCAAGGTCTTCTTATCATTCCTCCCAATAGGGGGGAGGCTGTCATAAGTGATAACCCTATAATTGGAGATGGAGAAATTTCCCCATATATTGATAGGGGCCCACCTATTTTGGGACGATATTACTCTTCCTTTTGCAAGGGGAATTCACGGTGGCTCCCCACCTACATATGGGGGAAATTTCCCAATCACGAATATGGGGAAGTATTTTCTCATATGGGGGGCTCCCAGGATTCGAACTCGAGTTTCTCATAATCACTTACTAGTCACTAGTGCCAAGCTAATTAGGAAACAAAACCTATCAAAATCAAATATAGCAACAAATAAAGTGTACCCAAGTATTAACAACAAATAAACATAAATTTTTGACAAAATAGTGACAACTTGCAAAAAGTAAAGGTAAATAAATGAATTTGACATGAAAAGTAAGGCAAAAGTCACCTGTACAACTCAGATAGAAGTACTACTTTGCGTCAAAGTCGTAGCAGAATTTGAGGTGGTTAAAGAGAGAGCAACAGGTTTTGCTGTGTTTCACAAGAGTGAGCACGGACACTTCTTCTAACTAGCGTATCTATGACAGATACACTGTTGGATACGGATACGGAGAACTACGTGTACACTCTTTCGATAATCCCTTATAGAGCTGACAAAAGGTGACACGTCAAGAAGAAATCACGGGTTGACCCATTTAATTAAATGATTGACACAAACTTGACAGTACGATTTTTAATGAGGTCAGGTTTGGGTCGATAACTTATAACACGGTATCTACAGCTGGCTAAACTTAACACGGTTGAATCGTGTTATAAGTTATGGAACCAACCCGACATGAAAATCTGTTTAATTGATCATGACCTGATTATGAAATATTTATCAAATGTCAAACTTAAGTCTTTGTGATGAAATACTAGTGTTATTGAACATTTGAAGTTTTATTACATTTTAATATAGTCATTTTTAACAAATCACTCAGTATTAGGTACATCAGTCATTTAGATTATGATAGTTTATGTCAAATGATAAGGGGTTGTTCTAACTTAACTAGAGGTCTCATATTCGAGATCATGGGAATGCAATAGTCTTGAAACTTAAAGGAACAACTTTGCCGCTCGACACGAATCCAGACTAAATCGAATGGTAAAACCAAATATTATAATACCGTATGTCGATTGAATACCTTTATAAATTAAACCGGTTAGTAGGCAAAGTCAGGTCGGTTAGGGTTAAACTCATTGACCCATTTAATTAAACAAATTAGGTCCAAGCCAATAAAATCAACTCACTTATCTAACAACCCGAACACGACTTTCACCTATTTGCCTGATATAAATCCCCATCCTTCCACTTTTACTACCTCTCACCCTTAAGAAATATAACGATACTACTAAACCGTGTGAAACACGTGACCCAATCATTATTTGAGTCACCTGGAATATACAACTCTTCCATAGTCCAACCATGGGAAAAGTAAGACTCGTCCTAACGTGAACCGTAAGCTCCCACTGGCCTATCCGAAGGCCCAGAGGTTTTTCGAAAATGCATGTTTTTAAACTTATAATCATTTTAAACATGAAAACCCACTCAAAACCATTTAGGCCTAGGAGTATCTTATGACTTTTTTCTTCCTATTTCGTCCATGTCAACTTTATAAATATAGTCATAATTAAGTAAAAAAAAAAACCACATATCTTAGTATCATCAAGTAAATCATTTAATGGTTTGAGAGTTGTGTGAGGAGTATGGCAGGTTGCCGGGAAATGAGGAGGTTTTGGGGTGAATAGTGGTAGGTGTCGATGGTTTTGGGGGAAATTAAGTTCGGTGACATGGGTTTGGATACATGGAAGCAAATGAGTGAAACAATGACTAAAAGTTATGATTATTAAAAAGTAAAACATCTTTATAATTATTGGCAAGTTATGATTATTGTATGTAAAATTTCCTTATAGAAATAATAATATACTCCGTATTACTTTGTCATATGTATTTGGATATGTGAATCTTTTTTCAAATAGTATTTTATTTTCATTTTAGGAATAAGTTTTGACCATTGATTTCTTTCCAAAAATTAAAATTACTCCCTCTATATTTCCCTCTCAAAATACATTTCTTTATAATTATTTAACAAAAACTTAGAGGACACTGAACAGTGTTCGTTCATAGCCGTTCGAACTTCCAACATCAAATCCAAAAAAACATCATTTATCCTCTATCTCTCAATCAGGTTCTTTATTATATATTGCATTATCAATTGTTTTTGTTAATTAATTCCTGTAATTATGTTTCATTTTATGTGACAAACAATATATGCTTGTGTTTATTCCATTTAGTAAGATTATATTGAGCAGTCTAATGAAGAATATAAGTTTGATTGCATTTCACAAATTGGGTTTCGGCAAGAAAAGAATTAGCTTAAGTGGCTAGAGCTCTCTTACGCCAAGCATGAGGTTGGGGGTTGGATTCTTAGCAGCGCACATTTCAGACAAAAAAAAAAAAAAAAACCAAATTGGGTTTTGGGGCACAAGGTGATACTGATAATTTGTTGATTTAATTGGACCTCCCTTTATTGATAAGCACATATTGACTATACTAGAACATGTATTTGATCAATATTCAATCTCGCAAGTGTCCGATATACCTGAATAAGTGGATGTCAGCTAGCTCAGTTGGTACAGTCGTTGCGAGGTTGTACCCACGACCCCGTAAATAAAGAAAGACTATGAAATTATGCACACATGGACTTACTATGGTTGCAATTAATGTATGTTGATGTCTTGATTGTGAGATGGGCTTGAAAATGGGAAAATGTTATTTAAGTGGGTTTGTATGATCAAGAAATCTTGGGAGGGACTTTTTTTTTTTTTTTTTAATCATTAAAGTCGATGGCGCCATGCTTGCCTGACATAGGGATATATGTCTGCGGCTTGACTTGCGCGTGTAGGAAGCTTGAGTGGATTTAGGTTGCATAAAAGTAGACGCTTTTTTCTAAGAATTTGTGTTGTATGATTGACCTATGGAACGGGTTGGGCAGCGAAACTAGGGTCAGGTGTATTTGGGTTTCAAGAAAAAGATAGGTTTGATCATAGTTTGTTTTTGAGTTAGGAAAGTGATCAACCCTGTTTAGGGATGTTAGGTGAGTAGCATATGGGGACTTTGTGTTTTCAGCCTGTTAATAGTGTTAGGTTAGGCTGCCCAAGTGCCCAACTGATTTCTGCATAAAAATGGTGCATATGGGTATGTGATGCTGATAATGTTATGAGATTATTAAGCTTCTTTAGACTGAGACTCTGAACTGATTGCCAGTTTATATCGATGGAGGGAGTCGTCGCGACACAGCCAACTACTATACCCACAAAGGCTGGAGTTTCATTACCTCGATTTTCCATCAAGAGATCACCTTCACGCGTTTCAGTGGATTTTCATAAACGTAATGGGTGCTTGATTAGAGCTCAACAGGTTCCGTTTTGCTTAGATTTGGCATTATTTACATTGCAATTATGGTTTAGAGTTCCATGTTGTTTCTTTTGCATTAGCTAAGCCTCTGTGGTTTGTCTGGGGTTAAGTCTTTATGTTCTGACTACAGCTTATCTAGGATTTGATTAAAGTTTGTTTCTCTGACTTTTGATTGATCTTCGACTACCAGTGGGGGGATTATTAAGAAGATTTTTTTTGTTTGAAGAAGTAGGAGTAGTTGTCAATCTTTCTCGATGTCAACGTGCTTGCTTTATCCCTGCAAGAGATATGGATTTGTTTCACTTGTTGACGGTCTTTCTAGAGGAAAAGTTAACTTTACATGCTCTATGAGAGATATTTAGAGTGAGAGTAGTGTCCATGGCTGGTTTAAAGTCTCTGATGGTATCCAAAGCTGACCATTTTTAGTTACAAAAACGTCAAGTTCGCCTCTGTCATGCTTAGGCTGAACTTAAAGCAAGAATGTCATTCCGGTTCTCTCCCTCAGTCACCCTTACAGCATCTGCTGTCTGTGCTGAGCAGTTATATTGAATCAACAATAATAAAATGGTGCGAAATTTGGTTCTTCAGTGGCGTTTGCTCTCGTACCTCTAATAATCAAGGATCTCTTTTAAAGGTTGAATATATTGGTGTTGCTTGCAGCTCGACTCCACGGAAGCGTCTGCTACAGTTTCAGCAGTTAGTGATTCTCCAGAAAATGCCCTTCAAATTAAAGAATGGGAGGTGGGGAAGTTACAAGAGGAAGTAGCTGCTAACCAAGGCATAACAATCAGAAGACGTCCGCCAACTGGGCCCCCTTTGCACTATGTGGGCCCATTTGAGTTTCGATTACAAAACGAAGGGAATACTCCACGTAACATTTTGGAGGAGATCATTTGGAACAAAGACGTAGAAGTCACACAGGTAATGTAGGTCCCCCCTTCCCCAATATTTTCACACTAGAATTCCAAGTGCCTCCCTTGTTATTTTACTTGTACTAGTAAGTTGTACTGCATCCTTTAAATTGGAAGCTTTTTTTTTTATAGCGGAAACAAAGAATGCCGCTTGGTGCTTTGAGGAAAGCTCTTGATAGCGCTCCTCCAACCAGGGATTTTATTGGAGCTCTAAGAGCAGCCCACCAGCGAACAGGGTTTCCTGGCCTGATTGCAGAAGTTAAAAAGGCTTCCCCGAGTAGAGGTGTACTTAGAGAGGACTTTAATCCGGTATACTCTTTTTCCTTTTGCTGTATGCAAGAATTTAGCATTGGAAGTTCATCTCAGTTTCCTTCTTGAATAATTATTTACATTCTCACTAGTTTGTTGCTATCGAACAACTACATGGTTACTCGATTGGTAACATCCCATTCAAGGCTGTCTTTGCATGTTTCTCTGTTGTATATCTATATTTTCTTTTATTGGGACAGCTTTTGGCTGTAGTGAGCATTAATATGCATGAATGTTTTAGGATATTGATATTCCTACATGAATTATATTTGTGTTGGGACTTCAACACCACTACGCCATCATCGAAATGGATTACCCTGTTAAACCACTGTTGGCTATAGCAAGAAATAAGTAGCTATTCACACCATTTTCCAGTGAGGACAATAGGACATTTGGTTAAGCATCGTAGTTCGTAGGTCAGAGTTGTTTGATGATTACTACTGACCAAACAATTTTTGAAAGTATAAATTTACTTTCATGTAATACGAGACTGTTTTAATGTAGAGACGCAGAGCATCTGCACAATATCTGGCGGAGCTAAGAAGAGCATGACTTTTGGCTTTGAAAAGCCTTTACTTTTGTTATTTACCTGGTGTAGGTGCATATCTTGGTTACTTACACCATTCCTTCAGGCTTTAGTGTTTCTTCCTGTAATACCCCGTATTCAGGGGTGTTACACTTCCTTTTCTCCCTTTATTTGATAGATCCTGTAAGAAGGTCAAGATTTCAGCTCTAATTTTGGTTATTAGCTTTACTAAGTGTGGAAATGTATGTAAATAATTTGCTATACAGGTTGAAATAGCTAGAGCTTATGAGAAAGGAGGAGCTGCATGTCTCAGTGTCCTGACAGATGAGAAGTATTTTCAGGTAGTCTCACCACTTCTGAGCTTTTTTGCCAAATTTTTCAGATGGAGTTTATTTTTATAGAATCAATAATTTGTTCCTTGTATTAATAAATTTAGGGAAGTTTCGACAATCTGGAGGCTATACGTAATGCGGGAGTAAAGGTCTGATCCTGTGGAGTTTTCTTGGTCGACTAGTGTTTTCTTATTATCAATAAATTGCTCTAAAAGAATCTCCTTGATGCAGTGTCCCTTGTTATGCAAAGAATTTATTGTAGAAGCTTGGCAACTATACTATGCTAGGACTAAAGGGGCAGATGCTGTTCTTTTGATTGCTGGTGTCCTTCCGGATCAAGACATTCGACACATGATGAAGATATGCAAAAAGTTGGGGCTCGTGGCTCTCGTTGAGGTTTGTGTCTGATTTTACTTTACCTGCAATAGTTCTTGACTTCTAGCCTAATGTGTAGCTATCCCTGATCATTGGAGACCAGGATATGATGGCATCCAACAGTCAGACTCTTCAAATTGTACAAAATGCATACGACAATTTTTAAATATCAGGGTCCTACGCTTGTATCCATTAGGATGTCTTGTCCTTTTCTCCAAATCTGGGTGATGTGATATCACAATTCATGAGAAAACTACTTATCTAAGAGTCAATTTGTGTCATTTTTGTATTTGTTGCCTTGTGTTATAATTGGATTGTATCGAAATGGGCTTGCCCGTTGAAATATTTTTTATCATGCTCAAAATTGTTGCCTGAACTATTTTCATTACTCTGAAGGTGCATGATGAAAGGGAAATTGACCGTGTGCTTGGAATTGAAGGCATTGAACTTATTGGGATCAACAATCGTGACCTTGGTAAGGCTTTTCTTAATTCCTACTAATCATTAGATTTTCTCATTTGAAGTGTGAGATGGCTATGAGCGTATGATTAAGGCTGCTTTAATTATTATTAAAGAGTTGTTTATGCTTTGTTCACAGAGACATTTAAGGTTGATATTAGCAACACAAGGAAGCTACTCGATAGAAGACGTTTAGAAATTCTCAATGACAAAGAAATCATTGTAAGTTATGCTCATGAAAGAGGTCCTCTTAATTAGAAGCAAGCCTTGTGCCCCCCCCCCCCCTCTCTCTCTTCCCTCTCCCAATAAAGGCAAAAAAAGTTGGTGCTTTTCTGTTGCTAAAAGAGCTTTTCTTACTTCCTTGCCAAACATTACCTTCATTTCAGGTGGTTGGAGAGTCAGGTTTGTTTACGCCTACAGAGATCAGTTATGTTCAGGAAGCTGGCGTGAAAGCGGTGAGTTCCTTAGACTCAATCTTACTTTTCTGAAGGTACCTGATTTTGGTTTTTCAATGAGTATGATTCCTTAGTTGGCTGGACACCATGTCACAATATGATAACAACACTCTTTAAGTCTCAAACTCCTATCATATTGTTATCAGAATTAGATTTCAACCCATAATGAAATTTTTCTTGACTCTTTTTCTGTCAACTATTTGACACAAACTCTTTAGACTTATCTTGTAGTGATGCTAGCATCGCACTTGCTTGCAAAGTTGCAATATCCTGTAGCCATGCCACAGGTTCTTACTGGTCAGAATATGAATCTCTGTCTAAGCATAAATAAGTTTATTCCATTCTTTTTCTTAACTGGAGGAATACTTTATGGAAGCTAGGATAGATTAAATCGTTCCACAAGGTCTTGACTGCCCATTAGAAGTGCAGTCGATGTCATAATAACTCTTACAGGATGCCAAGGGGCCAGTCAACATCAAAGCATAGTTTTATGAGAATAATGTTGGTAATTAGATATGTGCAATTGCGCTCTGCCATTTGCTTCCCTGTTGACAGCTGCAAGATCACTTGTTGTTTGCCTTTGCTTTGCTCCCTCTTTTTATATAGTTTATGATAATGTTAGTCACGAGGTAGGGGGTGGAGTGGAGTAATTGTATGGCTTGAGCTGAGGGTAATTAAAGGATAGCCTGATTGAAAGATTAACAGAAGTGAGTTCGCCAGATATTGTGCCGTGTAATGTTAGATGGAAAGTTTTTCGTCCTTCTTCTTGAGGGTAGAAAGTTCGACTGTGGATCATAAACATTAATACAGAGCAAGGTACCTATGAAAGTGTTGCTCCCACCAGACAAGGTTGAGCTGATAGGTATAAGTGAAAAAGTTTTTTTAATTTTATTTGGCATCTGAATAGAATTGAAGCTATGATCATCTTTTGTGTCTAAGACAAACTTGAGGAGTGTTACTGATGTTTCCTCTTAATTATTTGAAAATATGTTGTATACTGTTACGTATCACTCTTATATCTGAAGGGGTTATCCATCTTTGCAGGTTTTGGTTGGGGAGTCCCTTGTCAAACAAAATGATCCTGCAAAAGGAATAGCTAATCTTTTTGGTAAAGACATATCTTAGTTGCACATCAGATAGGTTTCTTCTCCAAGTTGGATCCAGTGAGCTTTGTTTGGCATAGTTTAAACTTCCCATGTCGCGAGTAACTTTCCTTTGAGTGGCCAGGACTTAGCTGCTTCAAGCATATTAGGAGTTTTTTTGTATGTCTAAAGGCTTATGTTGTTGTACTAACTATTCAAAATTTTACTAGATGAAAACCACACATGTAATTCTAGTTGTAGACACTGATGCATCAGAGCAATCATGTATCTCAGTTTCTCGTTTGCTTAATGTGGGATGATACAGTTGAGCATGAGGAACCTGTATTTGAGCGGGCTTTGTATTGAAGTGAACATGTTTAGAAAATTAGAAGTATCAAATGTTTAGATGTTGAATTTGGATACACATGCTCTGTCCCAATTGTCTTAAATGTTGGATAGTGTGAAGTTTTATAGCCTCGAACCTCAATGGAGTTCTACAAAATTAGGAGCATCTTTGACAACGGTGATAATGTGTGAGATCCTCGGATACATTAGGTCGGTCACAAGTCTGAACGGCAAACATAGAAATTTTAGTACTGTACAGAAAACCACAGCTTGCCAGTTATTTGAGCACATCCGGTTTCAATGCATGCTTCCTATTTGCATAAAAGTGAAATCATATTTACATGATAAAATACATCATTAAAGATGGGTTGATATTTATTTATCTGATTTACAGGTGATGAAGTTAAACTACTTGCAATTATAGAATTACGTTATTGTAGGTGAGTTTCTTTATCTATGTAATGCCTACTAACGTGGAGAGTGTTCTGTTTTCTTGACTGAAAAAACCATGAGAAGATAATCAAACCCCTAATTTTCTAACTTTATTATTTACGTAAATACACTAACCACCTCAATGATCCATATCATATACCGTATTCGAGCACATTTGCATGGGTCCGACCTCTTTGGCCGGTGTGGCCATCAGATAACCAGAAGACTATAATATTGAGATTGAAATAGTATACCACACATGTTTCTTTCTTTTGTTACATGACTAAAATATGACTTCTGGTTCGACCACAGACCACTTCACAAAGTGGACTATGACCATGATTGACTTTGCCAACTCATTTTATCCACCTTCTTTCCCTTCTGTCACTTGACTGGTCTGTGCATGTTAAGGCAGCTTCTTCTCATATGCCCATGATAATAATCAACACCTACTTTCTATATCTCTATTTAAACCCATCAATTTACTCCCATACTTCCTCACCACACCAGCACACCTTCCTTTACTTCCCTGTATTCTTTCTCTTAAATTCCAAAGTACTAGCCTAGTGGTTCACCAAAAATATGGCTGCTTCATCCTCTTTTATCTCCAACACCATTTCTTCTTCACTTAATAAGCATCAGAGCACAAAGTCTCTTGCATTTTCTTCTCCTAGTTCTGGTCAGCTTGGACTAAGGTTCACTGGGAAGTCTCCCACCAAGAGCCTTAAGATCAGCACTGCTAACCAGCTTTCACTAAGGTCATTCTCATGCAGAAGTCAGTCCAGTTCTTCTGATCCTTCACAGAGTAAGCTCTCTATTCTTTATACTTTCTGAAGAGTTTCGAATGTTGATTAAATTTAGACATTTACATATTGCAATATTTAATATGGTATTTTTTTTCTCTTTGCTGGGTATTTGCAGCAGCAAAAGTTCAAGAGTTTAGTGTGTATGAGTTCAATGAGCGCGATCGTGGAAGCCCAGCAGTTCTTAAGCTCAGCCAGAAGCCTGTCTTCTCTCTTGGTGACTTGGTTCCTTTCACCAACAAGGTATTACTTGACTGCTTTATTTTCTTTTCTTCTTCATATAGAAATTGTTCTATGAAAGTGTAGCTAGTCTTGCCCTTTTGGAGTGTTCTGAGATGTCAAAGTAACTTGGTATAGTGACCTTATCTTAAGAAGTGTTTTTAAACTTTGGAGTTGATCTTTAGCAAACATAATAAGCTCGCTACGATAGATACTGTACGACTCTCCCTGACTCTATGGATTAATGTTTTGATATATATGTCCATCTACTTCCAATGGAGCTAAAACTTTCATACTTCATTGATTTTGATATATAATGGCCTGAAGCAAAGTAGCTCATAACACCCTTTGCCATTTGATTATAGATTATAGAGCAGTAGATTATTAACGCACTCCATTTAAGGGTCAATTGGAAACAGCCTTTATTACAAAGAATAAGGTTGCCTACACCCGTCCGCCCTTACGCCACTTGTTTGGGAGGCTGGGAGTCTCTTTGAAGGGGTTGGGGTGATGCAAATATGCAATGTTGTCCTTGTTTCGAATATATGTGGAAACCAAGAGTTTATCACAACGATGTAATGTTGAGTTTTGAGAGATTTCTAATGAATATGGCATAAGTAACTTATTGTCTGTATTCTGATTTATGAGTCTTTAGACCCATGAAGGTTTAACATATCGTAGCATTGTGATTAACAAACTGATCGGTTATGTTACATTTTGGTATAAACAGTTGTACTCCGGAGACCTGCAAAAGAGGCTAGGAATAACAGCAGGAATATGCATTGTGATCCAGAACAAGCCAGAAAAGAAAGGGGACGTATATGAAGCAATCTACAGCTTTTACTTCGGGGATTACGGTCACATTGCAGTGCAAGGACCATACTTAACCTATGAGGATTCTTATTTAGCCGTAATGGGCGGTTCAGGCATTTTTGAGGGAGTCTCTGGTCAGGTGAAATTGCAGCAAATTGTGTATCCTTTCAAGATTTTCTACACATTCTACTTGAAAGGACTTAAAGGTGATTTGCCTGAGGTGCTTCTTGGAAAGCCTGTGGAGCCTAAGCCTGATGTTGAGCCTGCTCCTGCTGCTAAGGCCACTCTCCCTGAGGGAGTTATTCCTAATTTTACTAACTAGTGAAGTAGTTTTGTGACTTTGTCTCTTAACTCAGTTTGTGAAGAAAACAATGGGGTCTTTGGGTCTTTGTTGGTTGCTCATGAAAACTGTGTGTCTGTGGTGGACGTTTCGGATGAGAACTTGACAAGCACCTGAGATCATAATTTGGTTGCTTCTAAATGGAAATAAGAGTCGCAATATTCATCGAACTATCAACGATCATTTATCTTTTGTTAATGGATTTGGTTGCATTGAAGTACGGCAATTTGGCAAACCAACAATGTAATGTCCCCACCTCAAATCTTAGGTTCCTTTTGCAATAATACAATATTGGTTTAACATGTCGGGTTTCTAAGCTTCATGATGATCACATCACCATTAAGAGTCGAATCTGAGTACTTGATACACTTCAATTTTCTCTTTTTGTTTGCTATAAGCTAAAGTTGATACATTTAAGTTTAAAGAGAAATGAATTTGTAAAGGAGGGTAACACAAATTATAATTCATCTTAAATTTGATTTCTTTATTAATTTTGTCAAGGTGTCACTAGAAATCTTATTTTTTAAAAAGATTTTGGCTCTTTTCTCTCAATGTGTAGAAATCATATCGAGGAACTATCAAAGTTAATTGTCATTAGCTCAAATGTTATGCAGAGGGTCTAATCTTGCAATTTAACACTTTGTGTTGATAATTCATTTTCTTTTATAAGGAACTACTGACCAATGTGATAGATTTAGCCTTCTCATCTCTTGGAATAAGAACCACACACATTCTTAGGACTATAAGATTAGGTGAAATTGGATTTCAACCCGGATTTTGAAAAGTTTATCCGGCGACGTGTAATCCAGGCTGAGGGTATGGTAGATCTTAACTACGGACCGGAGCTAACGGTAAACTTAATTGATTGAACTCAACAACCAACTCGAGTTTGCACTAAATTCCTTAGCTAATGTTGTTATAATTGAGAATATTTGATTCACTTTCATCCTTTTGTCATCCTAAATCTACTTCCTTTCTATCTTATAATAAATAAGAATCTAAATTACATATTATGAAAATGATTTTAAAACATTTTAATTCTAGTTAACACTCAATCCATAGACAAGCCATATCGACTCGGCTAAAAACCAACTTGATATCTCATCAAATGTTTCTTTTCACTTTTAATAGGTAACGAGTTGGGCCCATAACGATAACGAGAAACCTTGAAAGACGTACGATAAAAATTGAATATCGCATCTCGTGGTTTAAAGGTGTGAAGAACACTTGTGTGCAAAAAAAAAAAAAAAAAAACAAATCCTGAAACTTCATATCTCGCTATTAGAAGATGTGAATGCGAAAACACCAAACCCTGAAATTTTTTTTGTTACATTAGACCAACTAATGTTGAAGGGGATTAAGTAAATACGAAGATTCGAACTCGAAACAATCAAGACACGTCGAGTTCACGATCATTGACCATTGCGCCAACCTTAGTACTCGACAAACCCCAAACCTTTACCCCTCTTGAAATGTGGAACATGGATAGAAATCATAATTGACAAATTGGTGTAAACAAGTGCGATTAATTAGCAAAGTGGTAATAGTAGTAGTTTTACATGAAATTAACAAGACTCGTATAAGACCTCTTTTATTTTCTTGGTGTCACCTCTATCCATAGATCTTGTTCAAACCATTGTCTTCAAATGTCAAAACCATGCTCAATTTTACCCACATAATCTTTACATAAAACCCTATGAATAAAGACCCAATCTTTACCTTTATTACCATTGTTGGTTGATCAAGAAACCAATGGTTGTTACAGTGGAAGCAAAAAAGCTCAATCTTTGCCCTCCTTTTCATCATCCAAAGGTCATCACTTGTCTTATTTATGAACCAACTTCTTTATCTTTAGCTTTAATGCACTCTGATTATTCATTTTCATTGATTTCCCCATTTAATGTTGATGTTGATGTTAATGTGTTGGCCCAACAAACCCTGATTCCCCCACCCAATTCATCTGCTTGTTTTGTGCCTGTTATTGATCATGAGTTGCAAGAATGCCCACATGAAAAAGATGTAGTCTTTGTCACTGCTGGGCCCCACTGTGGTGGGTCCAAGGTGGTGTTGAGGTTTTATAAGGGTAAAGGTGGGAAATTTGGGAGGGCCCATGTGGGGTGTACTCAGAATGGGGTGTGTTTTGATGAGAGGTTGGGTGGTGTTGTTGTGGATGTTAGTCATGGTATGAAGGTTGTGTTGTCTGGGTGTGTTAATTACTTTGTTATGTACTCGGCCTCGGCGGCGAAGGTTATGGTTTTTGGGGTGAGGTTGGTGGAGGGTGGGGGGTTGAGGTTGGTTAAGTGTGCTGTGATCGAGTGTCGGGTGGCGGTGTCGTCGATTTGTGTTTCGTTCGGGGTTTTGGTCTTGGGGGAGTTGAGGGGTGCTCGGGTTTTTCCCTTGAGGGGGTTGGTGAAAGGGAGGGTTGGGAGTAGGAGGAAGTCGCGCGTGGCGAGAGGGAAGGTTGAGAGTTCGAATGGTGGGCAGCTGGAGGGGGTTGGTGGTAAGTTGGAGGGCCGGAAATTGAAGATGCCGAATGGGTTTATAAGACCTTTTGAGGAAGGTCATGAGCTTGATAAGAATGGGCCGAATGTGAATCCGTCCAAGTTGTTGGGTAATGGTCATGCTTATAATGTTGTTGATGGCGTGCACTCAAATTCAAGTGCGGATGGCAACCATGATGTTGGTGAGTGCTTATATTGGCCAATTTTTTTTTTTTTGTTGACTTATTTTGCTTCTGCATTATTATTTATGTGATTGCTGGTTTGAGCTTGCTCTTTGTTCCAACGACCTGAATTGATTCTATATGCTTTTGTATTAAGCGTGCAATTCAGTTTTAGAGAACACATGATGCTATTGTGATGAACTCTTGAGTTATGTTCTTGAGAATTTGTTACTTTGTGAACTTTCTGACTTCTGCAGAATCTGATGCTTGCTTATAATCCCATGGGAACTATGTCTTTTTACTGTTATGGTGGAAAGTAATTTTGCTTATGATCCCATGAGTTTTAAACTATAGTAATTAGCTGTTTTTCTTGTTCTCCTTATCGGTAACTTTCTTCCTTGGTTGCTGAATATCTAAGCTTTAAACATCATCGTTGCATTAAGTTTGAGAACTGCTGATTTATTTAGAATTTCAGATGGTTCCAGACTTCCAATTTCACTTTGATTTTGTCATATAACGCTGTTTTGGATAAATCTTACTGCAAAACTAATTAGCGATCCAAGCAAAAGCTGCTCTTTTTTTTTTTCTTTTAATATAATTCCTTACGTGTTCTTGTTGTCATCTAGCTCTACAGTGGAAAATTTGTTGTAGTTTTTGGTGCAATAAAATTAAATGTTGAAACTCTTAATGGTGCCGTTGGCTACAGCAGCTGATCTTATTCTGTAACTCCAGTGAAGCCGAGGTCTTTAAGATTGCAACAAGACTCTGGCGAATGGGGAATGCAGTTTGTGATGTTCAATGATAGCACTGATGAAGGCGTGAAATCCGAAGTGCTGCGATATAAGACGATAAAGGCAATTTCCATCCAAGCTGTTTCACGGCAGAAGTTTCTGATTCTAGATTCTTTTGGAGATTTGCATGTACTTAATGTATTGAAGTCTGGCTCTGTTCAAATGAGGCATTTACCTGGCACCATCCAAGTACAGCGATTGGCTGCCTTCCCTGATACGTCTGCTAGTATGCTTCCCTTGTTTTTCCTGCTTTATGGTAGTTGCTTTGCTAGAGAGCTCTCGCATTATGTTTCTCCACCCTCCCTCACTCCCTCAAGGAAAAGAGCCTATTACAAAGAATTACCTAAATGTGGTAAAATGAAAGAAACAGAGTAATTTTAGAATGTTAATGTCGGAAAGTAGGAATCTGAAGTGCTTAGTTTAGGATGATGTCAGTTGACCTAATCAAGGTAGATGAGTTGCTGGATGTAAAATAAAAATTGAATACTGATCTGATTTTTATAACTACTTTATCCATCATGCTTCAGATTGATGACTTCCTGAAATTTCTCATCCTGACACAACATCGAGTGGCTGTACACTGCAAATGACAAAAAGCTGATTTAGACTTAGTTTGGTTAGAATAAAGGTCGCATGTATTGTGTTTTCCTATTTGGGGTTTTAAGTTAAAAGCAATAACCAAGGACACAATACCCGTTTATTCAAGCCCTCTTTAAGTAACTGGGCGCTTCTTGGTTTCTTATTTAATTTCTTTCTTGCATATCTAATAAGTGTAAAAGAGGTTTACACGTAACCTTATCAAGTCATAGGTGGTAGATTGCTTGTCATAGTTTGTCGCTATAGAGTGGATCAATATACTATTTTCATAATTTAAATTATGATAAATTGATGAGGTTCTGACTTTTGAGATCAATCTATAAAGAAATTTTGAAAACATGGATCAATGGCATATTGTTCAAGTTTGATGAGGCTATTGAATAGTGTAGTACAACATGGTGCTGTAATTCCTTTTAGGTTAGGTTGACTAAAATATTCTCCACCCTAACTGATAGGTGGCCTTTATCTCATGACCTTGCAGATTCTCATACTGTTTGGATATCTGATGGACTTCACTCTGTCCACACTATGACAATTCCTGGCTCAGATGCCACAGAAAATGAAATTGATGGGAGCAACGATGAAGGAAAGATCATCCATAGTTCAGGTTTGCTCAAATTACTCTTTCTCATTGGGGTCGGGAAAATAGATCAAACTGTAGCTGGTGATGTGTATACGTGACATGAACAGTCTTGATTTAACTAATTATGATTTGTGTAGTGAAGTAACCTGAGCTCTGTAACTTAAGCGTTTTTATCTTGTAGTGATTTTTGAAGGTCCCAGTTCCCTAGAGTAAAATTAGGTAACGGAGAGGTATCAAATTTAATGGTTTGGTTACACATCATGGTGTTTCATTCTAATGTGGCTTTTTTGCTAGTTACTCAAGCAATATTTTTGAGCGAGAGCATTCAAGACATGATTCCCGTGGGTACAAATACTGTCTTGATTCTAGGGCAAGGTATGTTAAGCTATCTAATCAAAAAAATTTTTAGATCTTTGTGAATGAAAGTTTTTAATGTTACATATATGAAAGATGGCATTGTCTGCAAGATATATGTGGGTTTAAATAGTCCATTTGGCCATTGTATATGTATTAAGCAGCGAGCAGAGAGTCACCCTCGTAAGGCGTTTATGATGTGTGATGGCACAATCTACTAATTAGTAGTTTAATGACTAGAGTACGTTTGAGATTTTAAAATGAAAAATGATGACTTTCTGCATAGGCTCTTGTCCTTTGCTGCTTAAAGTAGGAATTCCTGATAAGTTTCTTTAAGACTGTTAGTTCTGTATGCTTACTTACTGTGTAAAAAAAAAAAAAAACCTAGGCCTTTTTATGAATGATGCAGTGCTTTTTCTTGTAATTACTGGCATTTTGTTGCTTGAGTATGTCGAACTTCTGACTGTAAGTGTTTAACTCTGTTTTCTACCAGTTGAGTTAATGCAGTATTCTCTGTTTGCAGATGGGCTTTACGCTTATGCAAATTCATGAAGTTGCTTGTGATCATCTTATTTATATTGGTGAGCTTACACTGTTGTCTATTCTTGTGCTATTTTATTTTACTACCTTTACTTTGTTTTCTTTTCACCTGTCTCTTCCTATCCATCACTGACATAACTTGTTGTAGCTAACCCTATTGTTTGTTCGTAGGAGAAATTTTCGTTCCCCATCGAGTATCAACTATTTGAGTAATTGGGCTCCATGATCACTTATGTGTTTAGACTGTAAGTTTTCGTTTATATTCATGCATATTGTTCTTCCATATCTTGTCTGTTGTTGTCTGATGTTTCACTTGGATCAGGTATCGATCTACAATGTCCGTTCAATTATTTATCACAGTCCACTGATCTGACCTCGTCGTAATGTTGCTAAAGTAATGAGCTACTATTGTTAATATCTTTCTTCATATGTGGCCTTTTGGATGGGAGGTACTTTGACTTTTCTTTTTGTTATTGCCTACGATGTTGCTTGGTGTATAGTTTTAGATTTATAGCTCATCAGGCACCATTTCATTAGTCATTAGTTGTGGTAAAGCTTTCCACCGGGAAGGGGGGGGGGGTTGTCTGAAATTTGCAACCTTAAATATAGTTCTTTGGAAGATATGGAATGCCAAATTCTGGGATGATTCTTTAATTGCTACAATTAGATTGTAGCCACCACAACTGTTCAAACTTAACATTAATATATTACAAGGAGCAACATCAGTTGTTATAAATCTATCTTAATAACAGCTATTTTATAATGGACGTTTTCTTTTCTTATCGAAAAAATTATGTTAACAATGGCTACAACTTTTCACTGGAAGTTCCCCAAATCTTTTTTTTTTTTTTTTGGGGTTATTAGCCAACGGTACATGTGATGTATGTATTTAAGATAAAAATATCTTAGACGCTAGACACTATGTCTGCTACAATGTAAATTTGTGGTTCCTGATTTGGTGTGTGTGCTGGTTAGGGAAACATCTTTTGTGATAAATTGGAAGGCGAGGAAATGGAGCACATTCTAAATCTTACAGCACACTGGGTTCTTCCAGTGACTGAAAGGCACCTCTGCTTATGGCTTTTGTCTCTGAGTTGGCCTGTCAAGTAAGAGATACAGGTGCTCTCTGGTGTTTGGTGGTTTGAAGTTTGGACTACCCCTTTTTCTACACTTCCTGTTGCATCTGCGGTAGTTCTGTGGCTGGTCGTTACTTAAAATCAATCCGCTTCCATTGAAAGATTTTACAAGCGGAAGTATGAGGCTACCTGTTGCAAACTTGCAGCGCTACTTCAAACCTTGAGGTACTGTTTGATTTAGATGAAACTTCATTTCTATTGTTGAACCTAAGTATAATGGTAGAGGATTGTATGAACTATAATCAGTTATATGGATTGCTTTATACATTTACTAGGTTGTTTCTGTTGTGTATTTGGTGACTTCTTTTATGTGGAGAACACCCGCAACAAATATTTGCACTATCAACTGAAATTTGTTTATACAAGTTCCTTGGTAGGACTCTTGGATCAGTACTGCTCTGGTTTTTCAAAACTTCTCTCATGTTTTTGTTGAGGGTGATGTACAACAGCAATGACAAATTGCAGTAGATGGTATGGTAACTTAACGGAATCCCAGTGCTGACCTGCTGTCTTTATTAGTTATGGATACCATCTTTATCTCCACAGGCTGGGCCAATTATGGGATACATGCTAAGTGCCTTACTGTTGTAGAGCCTCTGTAGTTTGTTCATTTGATTTGAGTAGCAATGCATGAGGCCGTAGAGGTCCCTATCATTGTGGTGCTTAATCAAATTCCTAACCCTTTATCGAATCCTTGGCAAAAGCTAAAACTGAAAAGGATATGACTACAAATGACCTCAAGAGTCTCTGGATGTCATGACATGTAGTTGAACCATTGTAACTTATTCCTCCTATTGGTGCAGTCACTTGAGCTGAGCCTCTAAATTAGGCCACCAGTTCACCTGGGGACCATTTTTGACGGTAAGAGTGTTCGGTGGTCTCTCCGCAGTCTCTCTTCCCTCTCCTCATGCCAAGTCTCTGGGCGCGATAATTTTGTGGCAAGCTTTGCCAAAATTGTTGCAGTGAGCCAGTGAATGTGCCATCTTTTTATCTCAACTGTACTTAAGATACCAGTACCTTTCTTAATTAACTATTCGATGTTGTCAGTATTGCTATTGTGGTGAAAGTATTGTATTAGATTAATTCATTAGTTTTCTGACCGTTACTTATTTCAACTCAAAAGCTCTTGGTTAGTGTATCACTTTTCAAATTAGTACTACCCCCCTTTCCCTCCTCAACTCTCGACTTCTTCTAAGGGTGGGGGTGCTTGTAGATTAGGTAGCATAACACCCTTGATAGGCCCTATCTTGTTTTGCTTGATATGCTTTTTTATGTTACCCAGGAGATTGAAAGGAACGAATGAAAATTTATAAGAACCAAATAAAGGATGTAATTATTAACACTAAGAAATTGTCAACACTCGGCTATCAGTTATGTGTATTAAAAAAAACTAGACTGAGTCTCCGAGACGAGATATGAGAGTACATTTCACATTGGTATGTGGCAAGAATGTCAACAGTTCCTCCCACAATTGTTCTGAAAAAACATTTTATTTATACTACGATTTGTCGTGGTTTCGATCCTGCAGAGTTTATTTATCATAGAGTTGGTAGAGTATATTATAGATGATAGCATAAGCACGCCCGCTATCAATTATGTGTATGGCTACATCATGAATCTAGCCTGTACAGCTTGAATGAGAGCAAGCAGTAGCAGCTGCTTCACAAAAAGAAGAGGTCTATGGGTTTCAGAGATCAGGATTCTTTTATTTGCTTATCTGTCAATGAAACCTACATCTCATGTACGATAAGACAAAATTGAAGGTCCGGATCTTTTCCTGCCCATTATTATCTTCCCCCCTTCGCTTTCATGATGATGACAAGCACATGATGCATCCACATGCTCTATATATACCATGCAAATTTACGACCCTCTCTTTCCATGTGTTGAAAACTACCTCTCACAAATTATGTTGATCAACTTGGTGCAACCATATCCCTCTGCAGGATAATTCAGAAATGGAGGCATCTTTATTTTGCATTTTCCACCTGTCAGGCCCTTAGCTTCTAGTACAAAAGAATAATTTCCCTCATCCAGATGACAATGATATGTCACCATAGATGAGGAGCAAGACAAATTAGCAACTCAAAGAGTTATACTCCCTTTGTCCCATAAAACTATGTATGTTTATCAAATTTCTCCTCACAACTTATATTACACTTTCGAGATTGAGACTAATACACTTAACAATAGTTACCAAGTTATGCCCTTCGAAACTAGAATTAAGGGAGGAACTAATCCTCATCGTCTCGAGGTCCATCAACAACAACAACGACAACAACCATCTTACATTCTCACAGTACAGATCTCATCACAAATGGGGTTTCTTGGGAGGGAGGGTCAAAGGGGTGACTAAAATCGTAAAATGTACGAAATCTTACCTCAACCTAATCTAAGAAAACAGATAAACTATATACAGAAGATTTGTTGAAATCAATTTGAATTTGCAAAGGTGCACAATATTAATAGTAAAGGACAAGACTCGTATAGTGGAGATTGGAGAACCGCCTACATTTGGCCTTCAAAATGGGAATTTTTGCTGTTATGGCCGTTTATCATACTTGTACATGTTTTTTGGCTTATCTGCCTAGTGCACCCAATTAACACAACAAAACTACTTTCTATCTTTACCACGACACAACATTTGATCTGGTAAGTCTAGATGAACATTTCTAACGTTATGAAATGTCAGAATCCCCTCTCCGCTGGCATAAATTTGCTTCATGGTATATTTTTGTAATTATTATGTTACAATTCTAATTATAAAGTACCAACTAATAATTAATTCATGCACCACTTGATCGATATGCAAAAACCAACAAAGTCCATCAATAAGCTGGGGACGGCTACTTCAGCTTAGAGTTCAAGTTCTTGCATGTATTTAGCCAAGTTCATCTGCATACAACTTTTTGTCGTGAATTTCAGTACAATATAGACATTGAGAAAGCTCAAAATTCTGATTGCTGACGGCCTTCTTACACAAGGAACATGGTATGCCGGCTTTGTCAATCTATGATTTTTTGGCACATCGATTGAGTCACTTAGCTTCACTTCATATGGTTCAATTCCCAGGTTTCATTATACAAAGAACATCTTAGCTGACTGCATACAGATATTACGGTCTACGGACCATTATATATATGATCTAGGCACACCTGAAAACTGATACTAGCATTACTTGCTCAATGGCGTACAATTTTTTTCACTTAACCAGAACATAATAGATTAATTAGGACCATATAAATCATTTGAACTCATATGTTGTTGCTTTTATGAGTGCTAGGCCAAATAAAAGGCACATTCAATACATTCATTCATCAACACTTCTTTTTCTTTTTGGATTCAAAGGAGCTACGAAGTATAAAGAAAGAGACGAAAGTGGGTTTTCCAATTCTGGTCTTTGGGCTTCATTTGAACAATAACATAACTGCATAAGGTGTCTATTAGACATAAGAGTAATTTCGGCCCTTACAACAACAAAAAAATACACACACATTATTCCTCTTTAATTTTTTTGTTTTAAAATATTGCAACTCCCAGTATGCCTCATTGCCTCTTACTCACCTCCATCTAAACTACTAGTCTCACACATTCAACAAAGGATAATGAAAGAAAACAAGGGGTGAAGATAACGGAATTCGACATATTAGATGCATTTTGTTATCTTCTTCCAAAACCCAAATCTAGTTTGTAATGCTTTCTTTCTCATAAACCGATGTCATTCGTTTAGAACTGTAGCTCAATGACAATAATAATGTACTAGTATATATGAACATATGTCATCCTCATCATAGTCACTTTCATGACACAAATTTTTTAAACTGAATCAACAATAAAAGAGAGGAGAATTCTTGTATATATATAGCACAACACGTCGTCTCTCGCGAGGTGTACAACATTTCTCTTCATTTGTTAGGTCTCTCCAAGAGTGATATTAGGACCAAACTGAAGAACACCATGGAAGGCTCTCCTATAGGCTCTCGACACACCAACGAGCAAGAGTTCAACCTAAAGGAATGGCATCTTCGAGCTCGAATAAGCAGAGAAAACACAAACTCGAGACGATACTCGGCATCTTATATCAGGAGCTTCAGAGAAGACTCGAGGTCGTTCAGGTCGAACTTCACTATCTCTAGCACTGCCTCGTCCCCTGGCTATCATTTGAAAGGTACTACATATAATCAAAAGTTGCTGTCAACATTACAGCATTAGTACATTGCTTATTAATATTTCCAGTTTGTTGGACCATCTAGTTATAACTATTGTGCTTGCAAATCTTATGTAGATGAGATTGACCCTTCAACATATTCATTTACAACAGCACTCAAAGGTACATAAATCATTGTCATCATGTTACTTGGGTTGTTACAAAAACTTATATGACAGTTTAGTGTATGATCCTGAAAGTATAATGTCACTTTGGTTAAAGCATTACAAGCGAGGTCCGGCTATGTATGGGAGTGCTTATCACCAGAAGGGTTCGCGTTAAACTCGAAGTGGAATGAGGCAGAGAGGTATATATGTAATCCATTATCAGGAGAAGTTCCAATGGAGTGTTTATCAGCCAAAACATTAAGCGGGAGATCATTCAGGAGTTACATGGCTAGTAGAGTTACCATGTCTGCTCCTCTTATTTATTCGGCTCATCCAAGAAGAACTAATAATAATAACCCTTCTAAGCCAGCTTCTGCGACCGTGATTAAAGAAGAACAGGTTGTGCAACCCCAACATCTTTCCAAGGGTAATTTTCTTCTTTAAGTGAAAGTTTATGGATTTTTTTGGTGCAAGGAAAATAACGACTTTTCACCCTTTTATGTTGAAAGAAGAGAAGCATTCGGGGTATAGAACAAGGGATGTTGGGACACAGAGCACCCCTCCTCCTGAGGAAAGTTCAAGTAGTCTAAGTGCTGCATCAACTCCTTCAATCAAGGAGAGATCGCTTAAGCGTAGCGTTGACATAGAAGATCAAGATGGAGAAGCACCAACTTCGAGTTCTAGCATAAAGTCGAAGTCTATGGAAGAGGTACGTAGTTGGAGAAGCTTAAACTCTATAGAGAATACTCGCTTGTTTTAGTGAATTCTTTACACATGCAAAAATATTTGAAGGGAATTGGACAAGTGTAAAGATTTGACTAAAACAGAGGGAGTAATACAGAATTATAGAGCATGTATGTTGAATGAATGTTCGTTAACTTCATATAATTCGAATGTTGATATCCTAAACTGAAGTTTAAAAGTTCTGCTAAATAACTGGCAAAAATTCAGTACTTACGGCTATAAGACAAGAGTAAGATAGCTTGAGCGAGGGGAAATAAATTGTTGATAAATGGTCCTTGTAACTATTCATATCATCCTTAGATCCATGAAAAATTTAGGCTGGTTGATGTTTCTAAAAGTTTAATAGATGTAGCACGGACTACAAGCATAAACTAGCTGTGCGCCTCTATAATTCCCTCATGCGACAACAAAACTCTATGAGAATAACGGTTAGCTCTAGTGGTTAAAACTATTTTACCCCGTTTCTAAGATTGTGGGTTCGATTTTTGTATACGACGTAGTGCGCAAACCAAAAAAAAAAAGAAAAGAAAAACACGACATTCTATCTTTACGCGCAATTTACTTTGATGGAGAATTTTTGTGATCGCTTACCAAGGAGTGTTACTCAAGATGAACTTCACCAGTCCAGTGCTCTCCAGGACTACATAAATTAGGACACTGTCCTTAAGGCTCAATGGTTTGGACCTTATAATAGTTCCTGGTCCCCTAGTTCCTGACTTACCTGTAACATAGGGTTAAAATCTTCACCAGGATGTGCAATGTACTTGTGTCCTTTTGAATATATGTATGTGCAAATCGACAATCCAGGAGTCAGACCAAATGACAAAGGTGACGGGAGCTCCTTCTATATTTCAAACGAACATGTTCAATTGAAATATTAAGTATTATTATTTTTCATCATATGATGATGGAAAACACCAAAATAGTATAAACTAAAGAATTTGAACGAGTGGTTACAAAAACACCAAAATATATGTCAAGTGGTACCACACTGTATATGACAGTGGTTATTTCTGCTTTTGCTGAAATGCTGAATATATAGAGGGACCATGGTCTCAAATATGAAAAATAATATGTATTTAAATTCATTAAAATTTGTAGCACTAAGAAGTAACAATGAACGATCACGAATGTCAAGTAGGTAGACCGGTGTAATGAGTTTTTACTTGAATGTGCATCGAGCTTTGGTCTAATAGGTGTAACAAGTTCGACTCGAATTGCTGTACTGAGCTTCCACTGTAGTGCATAGAGTTTACGGCTCCTTGTATTTTCAATTAAAATTTCATTCCCAAAGGAAATTTTTCCGGACCAAAATTTGTGCATGATAATGCTAGATTTGTACTCCGTACTTGCAATCAAACATCTGTGAGCACATGCACCCAAGTAGCAAGGAAATAAAGGCTGTAACTTAGTACAAATTTGTGTTGTTAGTGCATGATGCAGGTACAAGTGAAAGTAACAACACAGAGAGAAGATACAAAAAGAAGAACCAAGGAAAGCGGGCAAAAGAAGAAGCAAACAGGAAAACTCTGCATTTGCAAACAAAGTAGTGGGTGCTTACTAATATCATCATCATGGAGGAGCTTGTGGGGGAAAAAGAGACAGAGAGAAAAAAGTTACACAAGCCCTACATAAACAAATAAGCAACAAGAAAACATGAACTTCTATTAAAACAAAGTATATATCATGTATGATTGGAGGTTAGCAAAAATAAAGAAGATTCCTATGCTTTCCTGTCATTTTGGGGATGAGTAAATATTTTAGGGTGGTCAGTTAATTTGTGTAGGAAAATGGAAAGCAAAGATCACATATAAGGTCACTTGGTTTGGTGCTTGGTGCAACTAATTTTGTTGTTTACTTTGTTGGAATGGGCTCATGTGTCTCATATCTTTTGGGCTTCAACACGTGCTCCAGTGTTTGTGTTATGAATTGTAGAAACTTCTTGCTTGGAAAAGGATGTTGTGCTTTCTTCATCAATTTTTTGTTGAAGTGGACTGTATTCATGCATTTATAATGTCCTGTTTTAGGCATCTTTATTGGGCTTTATTGCTAACTGACCCTATAGTTCTGTACCCAAAATAGTCTTATTACCCTATTAGCCTAGTTCATATTGTTGTAACTATTTTTGTGCTATTTTTGTCACTTTTTAGGTTTTGTTAGAGCTGTCAAAACCGAACCGACCCGAGAGAACCGAACCGAACCGCCCGAGAAAATGACCCGCACGAAACCGATTAAATTTAAATCAAAACCG
>CAAKMY010078111.1:0-11453 GCA_901111285.1 Corrigiola litoralis | reverse complement strand
ATGAAAGCAAAAGGAAAAGATTTTCAAACCCAAAAAGTTGTACTTTTTATTGGTTATCTCTCATTTCCTTGATTTATGTGCAAAAAGTAAATAATAAGAACTGAGTAATTATTTTTAAAATTACGTCACACATCTGTTTAGACGCGCAGATCAAGTCAATCAAGAGGATATGGATCATTGTTTTAAGATCATGTCGAGCGTATCTGAATTCGTGTTATATAAATGGACTTGGATATGTATCTGGACAAATTCAAATTAAATTCGACCTGCTGATATTCCTAGTTTAAATCCTTAACGTTATAAACAAATATAAAATAGTTACCAGATCCTAAACAATGAAACAAAGTATTGATCGAGGTCTTGATTCGGTATATTACTCCACGCAGACCAATGTACTTGTCTTTTACAATTGATGACAACCACTGAAAGCGGCAAATCACATGTTCGTGCACGTTCTTGCAAAACGTGAATGGTACTTAGAATATTAGAATTCTTGCAAGTATTGTCTCAGAAATCATTATAGCATTACCTACAAGTGGTACTTGACTGGATCAACAAAGTAATCTCTACCGGTCTTATAAAAATATTAGAATTCTTGCGATGGACTGTTGAGGAACTTTACAAAACAACTGACTCACTCAACTAGAGGTTTTTTTTATCAATAAAGGGATTATAATAGTTTGTATAGAGTTTTTTATTTTTAATAGAATTAGTGGGTTATTTTTCTAAGAATTTATGGAAAGAAATGCAGTGGAAAGAAATGCAGTACTAGCTAAGTTAGCTAGTAGAGCTAACATTATTAAGTCTGGGCAACAAGCAACAAAACCATAATCAATCAAAGTTATTCCTACCATCACAAACACCTTG
This sequence comes from Corrigiola litoralis, assembly GCA_901111285.1. Lineage (NCBI taxonomy): Eukaryota > Viridiplantae > Streptophyta > Magnoliopsida > Caryophyllales > Caryophyllaceae > Corrigiola > Corrigiola litoralis. Next base: position 10,586 of record CAAKMY010078111.1, on the reverse strand, counting down.
AAATCTTTAATTTGACTTGTTTCTCTCTGAAAACCAATGGCCTACATTGGGCAAGTACTCACTGTAGCTCGAGCACTTTCTGCAGCACTAGAAAGTTCAGCTCTCAAAGACATTTGCTCCATGCAGAGCTGTGAAGCTGAGCTCGGAGATTTCAAAGAAGCCATCTTCTCCATCATTGAAGTGCTCCATGACGCAGAGGCTCAGCATGAGCTCCCTCTTGAAGCTCAGAAGTCGAGTGAGCTGCTCAAGGATGTTGTTTATTATGCTTATAATGAGCTTGATGAGGTCCTCACTCTGGCTAAGCAACAGCAGGACAAGGGTGGTGAACTCTCTGAAAAGGTACGCTCCTTGTTTTCACCTGGGATGTTTACGGAGATAATACCACTTGGGATAGAGGGGATTAGGAGATCATTAGATGATATGGCCAGTAATAATCTTATTGATTTTGGGTTGAAATATGACTTCCAATCCAGTAAGGAGAAAATGCAGAACACCTGTTCTTATGAATATGTGATGAATGTTGTTGGAATGGAGGATGACATGAGGGCTGTGATGAATATGTTACTGGATTGTGATATGAAAGATGATCTTTCTTATGTGACTTTGGTAGGAGTCTTAGGGGTGGGGAAAACAACTTTTGCCCGTCTTGTTTATGATGATGAAAGGGTCAAAACTGAGTTTCCTTTGAGGTTGTGGATAAATCTGCATGGGAAAATTTGTGATGTGAAATCTATTCTAGGTAAGATAGGTGGTATAAGTGCTGATAGTGATGATTATTGTGTAGAAAGCAGATTTACAGATAAAATTGGAGGAAAGAAATACTTGATTGTGTTAGATGATATGGGGAGTGTTGAAAATCGTAAATGGACTGATCTGAGAAAATTCTTAACGCAAGGTGCAAGGGGAAGTCGAGTTGTGGTTACTACACGGTCAGAACAGGCCGCAAGAGTAATAGGAAATGAAAATAGATATGAGTTGAGAGGTTTATCCCCGGAGAATTCTTGGCGTTTGTTTGGGATGGCAGCATTCGACAACGGGCATGAAAATAGTACCTCCGCTGAACAAGTTGAGATTGGCAAGAAGATTGTTGCAAAGTGTCCTAGTGTTCCTCTTGTTATTAAAGTGGTAGGTAGTCTTTTATATGGTCAGGACATAAATACATGGCGATCATTTGAAGAGCGTGGATTAGCTAAAAGTTGTGATGGTACTGATATGAATCTGTCAATATTGAAGTTGAGTTACCATAATCTCCCCTCCCAGTTAAAGAGTTGCTTTAGTTATTGTGCGTTCTTTCCTAAGGCTTCCATCATTAATAAAGAGATGTTGATTAGCCTTTGGATGGCACAAGGATTCATTGTGCCACCCAATGGAGAATGCCTTGAAGATGTTGGCGAGGAATATTTTCTGATTTTGTTACGAAGATGTTTCTTGCAAGTTGTAGATCGGGATGAAAATGGCGAGGTTGTTACATGTAAGATGAACAGCTTAATGGATGCTCTTGCTGTAGAAGTAGCCAATATTGATACTTGGCTAGTGAATTCCTTCCAACGGAAACGCCAGCTATTCTCTGCTGGATGGAAATATACGGAAACCTTTTTCCGCTGTTCGTTACCTACTGATAAAGTTGTGGTAGATTGGAGATTCATAAGGGCACTGGACTTGCATGGCTTAGCTATTATAATGCTACCAGAAGCAATTGGTAAACTGTTGCATTTGAGGTATCTTGATCTCTCTGAGAACAATTTTAAGAGGCTCCCTCACGCTTTAACGAAACTACATAATCTGCAAACCCTGAAGTTATGTAGTTGCGTTGCCCTTCAAGAGTTGCCAAAAGATTTGAGTAAACTAGTAAACCTTAGGCTCCTGAATTTGAACGAGTGCCATCAGTTGGCCTATCTGCCATTAGGTATGGATAAGCTAACATCTCTTCACGTGCTGATTGGATTTGTTGTGGCTAAAGACAATCCAAGAGGAGGAGAAAGCTTGAGGAAGAGTGAATCTTCAAGTGAGGACGACAGTGCCAGTGAAGATGAGGATTCAAGTGACAAGCTCTGTGTAGGAAATTTGAAAGAATTAAAAGCTCTCTCGAATCTAAGCTACTTAAAAATCTCCAGCCCTAGTTTCCCAGTTGTCAACGAAACTGATGGGGAAGGATATCTGAAGAACATGGAGCATCTCAAGGCAGTATTAATACACTTTGAAGTAGATTTGTTTGAGGAGTTCGGAGGAGATTATTATGAACAACGAGACGCTAAGCATGAAGCTTTGTTAGAAAAGCTTCAGCCACATCCTAATGTCAGAGAGTTATCATTGTGCCAGTATGAGGGTGCAAGAATTCCAAGGTGAGGAAGAGCAGAAGATAACTGGGCAACTTTTTTACCGAATCTTGTCAAAATCGAGCTTCTATGCCACAGGCTGCAGCACCTCCCACTACTGAGTAAACTTCAGCATCTGAGATCCTTAAAGCTTTCCCATTGTTTGGCAGTGGAGTATATAGAGAATACAAGCTATAGCGCTTGTATCTACTCAGCAGCCTCTGAAGCAAGGTCAAGGGTAGCAGAATCAACCTATTTCCCTTCCCTTCAACATCTTCACATATCCTACATGCTACAATTGAAAGGCTGGACGAAAGACGAGGAAATGGCTGGTAATCAGCTCGTTGTTAACAGGAGCTGGCAACCAGCATTTCCGTGTCTCTCAAAACTGTCAATTTCTTGTTGCCCTAATTTGATATCGTTCCCTCACTGCCCAAGGCTTGAAACACTGCATTTGCGGGAATTCAATGAAAAACTGAATATTTTCACAGGTAATGATAATACAAGGTTTATTTCCACCTCATCCTCTTACAAGTTAAGAAAGTTGCATATGGACAACGTGGGGTATCTCGAATCATTGCCTACAGGTTCTCTTAGTGAGCTCAGTCTAAGCTGTGATCATAAAGTGGAGAGCCTATCAAAGTTAGCTGAGGTATTTAAGACCTGCTCTATCCTACGGAGCTTTGCGATCCAGAAATGTGACAATCTCAGAGCCCTTGATGGTTTGGAGCATCTAACTTCCCTAGAGTCTCTATCAGTAAACTGTACTGAAGAACTGTTTGTCCCCAGAATGCATGATAATGGCATGCCTTGGAGATCCCTTCACAGCCTCCAGTCCTTGAAATTATTTCATCTCCAATTCTTGTTGGGTCTTCCCAGGGGAATGCAGTACTTGACCGCCCTACGAAACCTTGATATTTCTGAGTGTTTCAATTTTAAAGGCCTACCAGAATGGATAGGCTGTTTATTATCTCTTGAATCCATCCGCATATCCATCTGCGAGCGATTTGAAAGACTACCAGAATCATTGCTAAACCTCACCTCCCTCCAGAGACTTCAGATAGAATACTGTAAAAGAGGCATAAAAGAAAGATGTCGAAAACCTGATGGGGAGGACTGGCACAAAATTCAACATATCCACTGTTTTATTATCAAAGAAGCAGAAAGGTGAACTTAATTTTGTTAAGTTTTTGTTTTTTAATTTAAGGTTGTTATTCTCTTATGTATTTAACTTCTTTTAATCTCAGAAAATAGGTTTGAGTTTCGTATTGATTTTCAGATTCTATAATCATTAATTATTGTGAGAAATTTGGTAGTTCATTATCTTCCTAGTCGCAGTAGATTGTTTGTAAGGTTCATTTTGGAACATCAACACCCTAAGCTTTTTGGTTCAAGACTTATGAGTCTGCTCGCTCATTGTTTGTCGTTTTTGTTACAGGGAACCTGATATTTCTCCCGAGGAGTTTAGCAATCCTAGACGTATGTGACAAGTAGCCACCAAAATGGGTAACTACCTTTCAATAAGTAGCATCATTTCTGATTGGAGGAAGTATTATAGTAGACTCTCAGCTGGTTTTCTCCAATCCTGAGTGAGCTCTTTCACAGTTTTCACTTCTCAGAAAGATGTCAGAATCTGACTTCTCACGTATTCGAGGTGCATACATTGTACTATAGCATATCATGCTCAACAGAGATCGAACTGTTTCTTAGGCCAGTTGAACTGTAGAATGACGCTGATTGGCATATGAAGCATTCACTTCTATTGCAACACTAAGAACTGCACATGTGATCCTTATAATCAAAAGCAACCTGTACATACTCATCCTGGACTGCAAAAGTGATGGCGCACAATACACAGTATTTGCCATATTATTGATTCTGAAATATAGGTGAAGTGTTCTCCACAAAATGTGCCATATGATCAGACTTCAGAGTGTGATTATGTCAATTGGTTGTTCTTCACTTCTTTGGACTTCGAAAAAAATATTTCTTATAATATGTGGCCTCTGCTCTCTGGATATAATGGCAAAGTGATTCATATGTCAAATCTCTGTGTCCGCATTTTACAGTAGTTATAGTTTGCTTCGGCGATCAATTAGAGTATTTTAGTAACTTGTTCTTTTACAAGATTAGGACTGAAACTAAGAATCAAAACGCACTGAACTACAAAAGCAATACAGTTTTATAGAGTTATCGATCAATGCACCCTCCTCAGATGATAAGATTGCAGAGCTGTGACATGTCTACGGAGCTTAAATCGGTAATAAAATCAAATCCAACAGCCAGAATTCCAGTGAAAAAATTTCACGCATATGTCACAATTTGACATTTCGAAATTGTCAAACATGTCTCCAATCTAAATAAATGAAACTCGTACGCGTATCGCCGACAGGAGAAACACCTTCAAGAGTCCTGTAGAAGTTAAGTGCAGGAGAAGGGCAAAGTACTTGGCTTTGGATACTGTCTTAAAGTACAAGATAACATTCATGAACTTTAACTTGTCCTATTGTTTTGTATGCTTCAAATTGGCCATTTGATATTTAAAACTGTCATGAATAGTTTTTTGCGTTAAACAATGACTTTGTACTTTTCTCAAGACAGATTATTATAAGTGACGCCAACACCTTCTACGAAATTGCCCCCTAAGACTGAACAAGCAAATTGCTTAATCTTTTCTGAAGCAGTTGAGCGTGAAGTAATAAAGCTTGACAGTTCTAGTAAACAAAGTCAGTCGTTAAATAACATCCAATAGCATATGGTTTATGTGCTTGTCTTTTACGTTGGTGAAAACCACTGATTCTTATATGTGCTTGTCCATTGTGAATGGGATCCCATATACTTTAATCATCACTATTGTTGTATAGAAAGTTTCAACGTATAGTAAGTAGTACTTGGTTGCATTATTAATCAAACAAGTGACGTTTTTTAAGTGATAACTGGTGAAGCTCACACTGTATATAGTTTTTTAGCACTAAGCAAGAACAGTACACTAAACACAGTTATCCTACTATCACACCCATTTATTAGTCTGATTTCATCTTCTGCTTCTCTCTAAAAACACAATGGTCAACATTGGCACATATCTGACTGTTGCACGGACACTTTCTGCCGCACTGGAGAGCTCACTCCTCAAAGAGATTTGCTCCATGCAGAGCTGTGAATCTCAACTTAAAGGCCTCCAAGAAACGATCTCCGCCTTCATTGAAGTGCTCCTTGATGCAGAGGCTGACCAAGAGCTCCCTCCGACTATACATAGTTACGTTGAGCTGCTCATGGAGGTGGTTTATGATGCTGATGATTTCTTTGATGAGATCCTCACTCTAGCTGAGCAACAATGGCCCAAAGTCGGGAAACTCTCAGAAAAGGTACGTGACTTCTTTTCTTCTGAGAACTTCATAGGTGTCGAGGCAATGTCACCAGGGGTTGGGGAAATTAGGAACAAATTGGATGATTTGGCTAAAAGCAGCTTAGGCTTTGAAGTTGACTACCAATCCATTAAGGCCAGAAGACAGTACACCTGTTGTTATATGAATGTGGGGGATGCTTTTGGGATGGAGGACGACATTAAGGGTGTCGCAGATATGTTGCTAGATCCTGATAAAGAAGATGATGTGTCTTTCCTTACTATAGTAGGAGTGGAAGGAGCAGGAAAAACCACTCTTGCCTGTCTTATTTACTATGATGAAAGAGTAAAATCTGAGTTTCCTTTGAGGCTGTGGATTAATCTATATGGAGAAAGTGTTAATGTGAAATCAGTTCTTGCAAAAATAGCTGATATAAGTGTCAGTAGTGATGATGAATTGGTAGAGAAAAAAGTTCAAGATAAGCTTCGAGACAAGAGATGCTTGATTGTCTTAGATGATCTTTGGATTGACGAGGATCACCATAAATGGACTGAACTGAGACACTTTTTAATGCAAGGTGGAAGGGGAAGTCGGATTGTGGTTACTACACGTTCGGAACAGGCCGCAAGTGCTATAGGAAATGAATTTACATATGAATATAAAGGTTTATCTCCGGAGAAATCTTGGCGTTTGCTGGAAATGGCGGCATTTGGGAAAGGACAAGAAAATATAACGCCCCCTGAATTAGTTGAGATTGGCAAGAATATAGTTGAAAAGTGTCCCAATTTGCCTCTTGTGTTATTAAAGAGGTAGGGAGTCTTTTATCTGGTCAAGACATAAGCACATGGCAATTATTTTTAGAGTGTGTGTTAGCAGATTTTAGTGAAGGGGAAGAGAATAATTTGATTTTGAGGCTTAGTTACTATAATCTGCCACCGCAGTTGAAGAGTTGCTTTAGTTATTGTGCATTGTTCCCAAAAGATTTCATTATTGATAAACAGAAGTTGATTAGCCTTTGGATGGCACAAGGATACATTGTACCTCTTCCCAACAGAAGTCAAAGCATAGAAGACACTGGTGAAGAATACTTTCTGATTTTGTCCCGAAGACGTTTTTTGCAAGTTGTAGATCGGGATGAATATGGTGAGGTTGTTACATGTAAGATCAACAGCCTAATGTATAATTTCGCTGTAGAAGCTGTGGCACAAGATACTCGTGTAATGTATTCCTTTCTTGAGGAATTCAAAGATGATTTTCGGCATCTATTCTATGCAGGATTGAAATATACAGAAACCACTTTCACTAAGTTTAAGATCCGTTCGTATCTTCATAATACGTGGGATCGCTCATTTCCTACAGATAAAATTGTAGCAAATTGGACGTGCTTGAGAACACTGGACTTGCATGCCTTAGATATTGAAATGTTACCAAATTCAATTGGTAAGCTATTGCATTTGAGGTATCTTGATCTCTCTAGAAATAACTTCCAAAGATTACCTTATTCATTTACCAAATTACTTAACCTGCAAACTCTGAACTTAAGCAGTTGTCAGGTCCTTGAAGAGTTGCCAAAAGACATGAGTAAATTGGTAAACCTTAGGCACTTGAATTTAGATGGGTGTTTTCTGTTGTCCTATATGCCATCAGGCATGTATAAGTTAACATCTCTGCAAGTGATAACTGGTTTTGTTGTGGCGAAAGACAGTTCGAACGAGGGAGAGAGCTTGAGGAAGAGTGACACAAGTGAGGATGAAAGCGGAAGTGAAGATGAGAATTCAAGTGACAAACTCTATGTAGGGCACTTGGAAGAACTAGAAGCCCTCTCAAACCTAAGCTACATTAAAATCTCCATCCCTAGTTTTCCCATTGTCAACGAAACTGATGGTGAAGGATGTCTGAAAAACTTGGAGCATCTCAAGACGGTATTGATACACTTTCAAGGAGATTCTTGTCAAGTATTTGGAGAAGATTATTATGAACAACGAGATGCTAAGCATGAAGCTTTGATGGGAAAGCTTCAGCCGCATCCTAATGTCAGGGAGTTTTCTTTGCGTGAATATACAGGCCATTTGATTCCAAGATGGGGAAGAGCAGAAGATAACTGGGCTACATATCTCCCGAATCTTGTCAAAATGAAGCTTGAATGCCTTAAGTTGCAGCATCTCCCATTGTTGAGTAAACTTCAGTGTCTGAGATTCTTAACGCTCCAGTGTCCAAGTATAAAGTATATAGAGAATACAGGTTGTACAACTTGCAGTTATAAAGCAGCCTCTGAACCAGTGCCAAGGGAAGCAGAATCAACATTTTTCCCATCCCTTCAACATCTTGAAATATTATCCATGCGACAGTTGAAAGGATGGAGGGAAGGCGATGAAGTGGCTGACTATCAGCTTGCTGTTAACAAGAGTTGCCGATCATCATTTCCGCGTCTTTCAGAATTGTCAATTGTGAATTGCCCTCACCTGATATCATTCCCTCTCTGTCCAAGCCTGGAGAAACTACACCTGGGGGACTTCAATGACAAACTGAATATTTTCACGAAGAAGGATGATACACGGTTTGTTTCCGTCACATCCTCTTTCAAGCTAAGGAATGTGCACCTGGACAACTTGGGCTATCTCAAATCACTGCCTACAGCTTCTCTCAATGAGATCAGCCTAAGGTGGGATCATGAGTTACAGAGCCTATTGGAGTTAGCTGAGGTATTTAAGACTTGCTCTGCCCTACGAAGCTTTACAATTTGGGGTTGTGACAACCTGAGAACTCTTGATGGTGGGTTGGAGCATCTCACTTCTCTAGTGTCGCTGTCAATATCCTATTCTAAGGCACTGAGCTTCTGTAAAGAAGGGAATGACGGCATTCCATGGAGATCCCTTCATCAGAGCCTTCGTTATTTGAAGTTTTACTGGCTCGACTCCATGACGTTTCTTCCCAAGGGAATGCAGTTCTTGACCACCCTCCAAAACCTCGACATTATGCAATGTCATAGTCTGAAGGCCCTGCCAGAATGGATAAGCTGTTTGTCATCGCTTCAATCTCTTCATATAACTGGCTGCGCGGAATTCCAAACACTGCCAGAATCATTGCGGAGCATGACTTCACTCAAGAGCCTAGAGATTAAGTTCTGTAAAGAAGGCATTAGGGAGAGGTGTCGAAATTCGGATGGGGAGGACTGGCCAAAAATTCAACATATACCCAACTGTATCATCGTCGAAAAAGAAAGGTGCACTTATTTCACTCTTATTGACTATTTGGAAATTTGTTACATTAATTATATTCCTAATCACAAAATAAATAATTTTGCGTTTACTGACATTTTCGTTCTGCACGGACAATTTTCCTTTGTCGTATTACATTCTGATTTCTTTATGAAAGTTGGCATACATATAAACACCTCAAGTCTTTTTGGTTTGAGTTAGGCTCAGTCATCATTTTTTTGATTTCTGCTACAGGGAACCTGATTATCTCATAAGTCCTGAGGATTTCAGAACAATGAGGCACCAAAACAGGTTATCTTTCCGCCATATTTTGCACCGTAGAGTAATAGATTATAGATATAGTTCGTAAGAGAAGGTTAAGGTGTGTAAATTTTCACAAAAAAAGACTTCTAATTTTTTTCTGTGCTTACAATAATTCCAGTATTAGTTTTCGACTATATTTATGACATCCTTATAGAGCTGCCTTTCTCCACTTAAAAAGTTTCGTAAGGATGAGAGAATCTCAAAATTTTCACATTTTACAGGTGCTAGCTTGATAGGCCAATCGAACTGGAAATGAAGTTGATGGGCATCTGAACTATACAATTTTTCCAACACAAAGAACTGCAGATGTAATTCCATGAAGCAACTTTCCTTGTAGATACTCATCATTTTAGTGAAAGCGTGCATCTTGTCCGAGGGTCTTAGGACAAGTTTTTAGAAAGGCGTGCTGCTTTTATTGCTGCCATTTATTTACAAGTGTATGTCTGTATGAGGGCAATCATAAGTAACACATACACAAGTCCCTCTTTGCAAATACCTTGTAGAACTCTGATTTTCTTCATTTTTTATTTTATTCCATCTTCTAAAGATTCATACATTCCCCCAAAAATGTCGTGTTCAGAAGCATTGTTATCCTACATGAGAGCATCTGTCAGGACCAATTCTAGTGTACTTGTTATATTTGAGATCAAATGTTGTGGATATAGGAAAGATGACATATGTCGAGAGCTTGATCTTGATGACATTGAAAGCTTGGAAGGTGTCGGACGAGGTAAATTGAGGATTCAAACTTCATTCAGGCATATGTAATGCATTAACTATGTCTACAATTAATAACTCACACGTGAATCACCACCCACAGCAGAAACACCTTCAAAGAGTGCTGTGGTTGTCTTTGGTACAGGAAAAGACTTGTCTTTGGATTCTGTCTCATATCCATAGTACAAGATTGAAGATAGCATCCATTAACTTTAACCTGTCCTTTTATTTTGTATGCATGTTCTGCATAAAACTGTTCTTTCCACCAAGACCATCCTCATTTCTACATCTAGCCTAGAATCCCTACAATCCTGTTAAGAGTTCATGATGGCCTTTTGTAGTGATCTGTGAAGAAGAAGGAGAGGGAGAGAGAGAATAAGGAAGCTGGGTCTTTTAGTGAGCAGTAGAGAGAAGAAACAAATGAAAGAGTGTTTTCACATTTTCTTTGAGTTTTTTTTTTTTTTTTGAAAATGACATTTTCTTTGAGTTACTTCGTATACGTGTAAGTTGTAACTAGTGAACAAAAATGAGCTTACTATACACTTATACAGTATACATTATGAGTGGGTCATCCTATTGAGTGAATTATTAGTTACAGTAAAAGCATTCTTGTGTTGAACAACTGCCTACCACACCTTATTTCTCTGGCTTCATCGTCTGCTTATCTCTGAAAACACAATGGCCAACAT
>CAAKMY010078047.1:0-10073 GCA_901111285.1 Corrigiola litoralis | reverse complement strand
TACCGATATACGATAACCAACCGATTAAATGAAATATCATCTAATGATATAAACAAACCCAGTTTATTCTTAATTGAGATTTATTAGTGTAATCACACTTGTCGTAGGACACTACTCCAACAGAATCTTCTATTAGTATGGTATAGAACCCTAGTAAGAAGGAAGAGAAGACGGATGACATGCCTAAATTGACTGCTGATTATTAGGAACCATGATAATGTTGGCCACGTACTTGGTGGACTTAAAGCAATCTCATGGTACCAAAAGAAGCCTTGTCTTGAAGAGACTGCACCTTTCTTATATATGAAGGGACTTTTTTTTTTATAATTATGACACGTGTCCTTTATCCACATAGGGGCATCAGGCATGTGGTAAATGGTGTAGATTAAAAATCCAATGGTACCAGTAAGGATCTATACGTTATAATGTTATATATTGTTGATGGCTGACCAAAGTAAGGGATGCAGTTGAATGCTCTTTTTGCACAAGCTTGTCATCACCATATGAAAACCATATGAAGGTTTGTCCTTGCCCTTTCTGTTGATTTCTTCTACACTTATAGTAGTTCCTTCCTATTAAACTTAAAGGCATTAAGGGAACTCATGGTACTGCGCCATTCTCGCTACTTTAGTCAAACAAAGGAACCTTAATAATGTAGAAAAGAGTCAAGGGACACCACTGTTGAGTTGGTCAGCTAAAACAAGACACTGGCTTTAAGGACCTGTTGAAATCTGACCTCAAGTTGGTATAGAAAAAGGTTGTTTAGAAGGCTCTACTATGGTAGAGGGACACAATCACAAGTTTGAAAATTTTGCGCAAGAGCCAAGCTCGCACACTTGTGATTGTGCCGCACCATGATGGGGGAGCACACACCAACCATTTAGTATTTCTTGCGTCCTGATCACACTAAATTGACAACTAAATCTCTTTATACATGCACTTCTATTTCTTTTTTATGCAACTTTTTTTCATCCTCGAAAGTTTCTTCCACGATTACACCAATAATAGCCTCTTGTGAAACCCATAATTCTTGTACTTAACTACTCATTGCTAACAAACAACCAAACCCCATTGATTTTTAGATCGCCCACTCAAAGACATCCTTCTTGCTAGTAAACCATTCATTTGATGTGCAACGAGCACTATAAGCAATTGTGTCGTACTTATAACCAAATTGTTTCTATTCGACTTCTATCTCTTGTTCCACATCTTCTTTCTACATAATAAAAAATAAAATAGTTAAAATCAAGCAACAAATGTAACTCATTATACTCAACAAAATTATTGAGGCATCAAGTGATTTTTAGAATATTTATTCCAATTACAGACAAGGTTAAAGTCAATATTAAGTGAAAAGAAATAAATCCATAAGTTGTTGCAGTTGTCAAAACAACAACAACCACGATTCATGGATTGTGCATAGTAAAAAAAAAAGGCAACATGTATCGAAAACGTTGGCACCATGGACGGTGACGTTGGGGAGATACCTCACATCCATAGTTTCTTATGTGGGAGGACGTTGTGTCCACATATAGTGTGTCCTCCAAGATGACGCATAACCCATGGATATGACATCTGATCTCTCCCAAACGTCATTATCCATGGTGCTAATGTTGCTCCCAATCATCACCCATTTTTTCGAAAAGAAAAGGAGTTTCAAGACCTCATTTTTGCCATTTTCGATTAGGTTTGTCATCGCCACTAACTTCTTCGTCGAGAGCAATTGGTTATTTATCGGAATATCGGTGTTGTTTGATTTCGTTATATTTTGATATTTATGTTATAGAAAGAGACATGTAAAAATAAATTATGAATAATCTGGGCAATAGGCCGAAGTTTACTCTCACGCTTAAGAGGATTCACATTAAATTTTCAAAACTCATAATTTTATATTAAAAGTTCATATTTTCTTTTTTTAAAGCTCATATATATGTGCATGATTTATAGTCAAATTGTATGACTCAATTTTTTGTATAGGACAATAGATAAAGAAAAACTATCGGTTCCCTCCACCGTGTTACCTACTTTTGGCTACTTACATCAGCTGTCAGTCTATCACCGAAGAGCCCAGACTCCCTTATTTAAAATACAATGGCGTACTTAACGTGGAGTATGATTTGTATTCATTTAATTATTTATTTATAGCAAATTAAAGTAAGCAATAGTCCAATAATGCGCAACTCTCTAATTATCATATCGACTTACTATCAACCAATTATCCACCTTTGACCTTTTCTATGCCTTTAGTCTTATCTCGTGCTCCTCGCTAACCAGCTAGTTAAACATGAACATACTTACGGCAAAAAGAAGAATTGTGGGACGATTGTACTTGGTTCAAGTTAGTCTTATGCTGATAGTCTTAATTATAATCTCGAGGGCAGAAGCACAAGCCAATATTGTCAAGTCTTTACCAGGTTATCCAGGTGATCTTCCCTTCAAACTTGAAACAGGGTAATGCATACATGAACCTATGGACGCTCAATCTTTTTATTTCCTGTACTGCAAAAGTATATACAGTTGACGACTTTTTATCATATATTATTGCATGCAGATATGTAGGAGTTGGAGAATCAGAACAAGTGCAGTTATTCTATTACTTCATAGAATCGGAGAGAGATGTTGAACGTGACCCTCTTATGCTTTGGCTCACCGGAGGCCCTGGTTGCTCTGCTTTTTCTGGGCTCATTTTTGAGATCGGTCAGTATCTTTGTTCATACGTTACTGTTTTTATTACTCCTCTGTCATTAACTCTTTAAGTCATCATCAATGAGAGGACTTTCCTCAGTTTTGGGTGACAAATATTTGGACTTTCCATATAGCTGAGCTGGCTAATACTCAATTCTGATCACATTTTTTTTTTTCTCAAAGGGGTGTCTCCTTTTATATCTCATATCATTTTAAATAGGGATTTTTTACTAAAATATCCTTTTTTTTTACTAATCCACACCTTCGAGGTGGACTTTTTTCTTCTTCTCAAAATGCCCTTAATGAGGACGGGCGTTAGGTTTGTTTTGTTTGATGTTAGGATAGTTTAGGGTTGGTTATAATTAATCTCATTAACTAAGTAATTAAAAAATTACCATAAAGATAAGAACAAATCCTCACCATTGGATCCAAAATAAAGGTAAGAGATTAGAATCATTTTTTTCTTTTTCATTTTCTTTCTCTCCTCCCCTCTCCTCTTCCCTCCTCCCCGTACCCCCACCCCGACCCCCACTGTCGTCGTACACCCCTACCCCAGCCCATCGCCAACCACTTTACTTCCCACCCCCGCTTCCTCCATGTGAGTATTCTCATCCTCCCTTCAATGGTGGAATTTAGTGCTAAATAGTCAAATCTAGTAAGTTTGGTGGTTTTGGGATGGAGTCGGGTCGTATAGGAGGGTTGGGGCTGGGATGTGGGTTGCAGGGTGGGCTGGGGGTAGGTTGTGGGTTTGGTTAGGGTCTATGGTGAGGAGGAGGGAAGGAAATAATAATAATAATAATAATAATAATAAAAGAGTAAGAGTTTATTCTCATCTTTGATTTTAGATCCGAGGGTGATGATTAATATTTACTTTTAAGTTAGTTAATTATTACATAGTTAATGGAATTAATCTAACGACAATAACATAAAACCTAACGTGCGTCCTCATTTAGGGCATTTTGGGAAGAACAATTCACCTCAGGGGCATTTTGGATTATACAAAAAAACACAAAGGTATTTTGGATTTTGACGTATATCTCAGTGGCATTTTAGAGAATATCCCTTTTAAATAATCACATATATAAGGACATAATTGAAAACTAATGGGACATGAAATGGGACAACAATTATGGAGTATATGATAAAGGATGAGAAAATAATTAACTCAAGTGGTTATAACTATCTTATACCAATTGTAACAACATTTATAATATAGGACATGAAATTGGAGGTACAAAACTTATTAGCAACTTCGTGGCTTTATTTTATACCAAAAAAAAAAGCAATTATGATGTAGGATGTAAACCGACCCGTACTTATTTGAGTTATAGACAATTCATGAATTACGGATATTATGTTTTCTAATAAAAATGTATTTAATGATATGCTCAACAGCAAGCAGTTTCTAGACGATCAATTTGCCAAAAATGAACAAGAGTTTTCCCAATAATAAATTGTATTTTTTCCCCCAAAATTATGTTCCACAACAAAATAATTCAATCTCTACCATTCTCCCAAAAATAAATCCCAATCTATCATGTACATCAGCGAGTTAACGCGCAAACATTTTTCCTCCTATCAGCATACCACAACTAACAAGATTAACTAGTTAACTTGAGTAAACTGCTAACACAATTAGAGTAATAGGAGTAGTTAACCGCTCATTGAGATATTAGTTAACTTATGGTCTATCGCAAACTCAATTAGAAGTTGACTATGGTTGAGAGACTAGATGTTCCTCGCTAGTTCAATTAGTAGTTACGTCCGATGTAAAAGAAAAAACCACATGTCAGACCCTGTTCTTTTGTTCTTTTCCACTGAAATGGAGCTGAAATGAATTGAACTGAATAGAATTGAATGGAATTGAACTGAACTGAATGCAGCTGAACTGAACTGGATTGAATGAAACTGAATGGAGCCGAACTGAACTGAACTGAATAGAGCTGAACTACACTAAACTGACTGAAATGAACTGAATGGAACCGAGCTGAACTGAAAGGCACTGAAGTGAACTTAATTTGATTTAATTTAACTTAACTTAAGTTACCTTAAAGTAACTAAATTGATGAGATATTGTATATTGCTAAAATTAGTGATTTTTTATTGTTAGTCATCATATATCATTTAGTCTTACATAATAATAATAATAATAATAATAATAATAATAATAATAATAATAATAATAATAATAATAATAATAATTATTATTATTATTATTATTATTATTATTATCATGACACTTAAATTAACATGTGTTATTATTATTATAGTAATTAACTAGACTTGATAAATGAACTAAATTGAACTAAAATCGTGAACTGAACTGAACTAGGGAGTTGAATTGAACTAACATGAAAAACTCGCAAACTGAACTTAACTAAACTATTGAACTAATCCAAACTGGACTAAATTGTAGGACCCGAAAGTTGACCCCTACTTGTGACTGAACCGGATACTTGTACCAAAACTTAGAAGTCGCCACTTAATTTTTTAGGGAATTAAGAAACCCATTGCTCACATGTATGCCTCCAATTATCTAAGCCATTTAGAGAAGCCACATGGCCCATACACGTATCACCACAATAGTTTGCATGATGTTCGGGACGTGGATTTAGATCGAATGGATCGTAAATCTACCCTACTAATCGATTTGTTCCTTGAAACCCTTGGGAGATCTAAATCGCATACAAAGAATGGTGATACAGTTCAAATGACTTCAACTCTTGACCCGTAGGCTAGATTTATGGTTCGGGATTGCAAAGTTACAACTAGGGAAGCCATAAGACACCCTCGTTGTCCTTTCGGTCTTTACTAAGCACAAGTGTTAATTTTGGCCTTTTCGTTGTGTGTTACATTTAACAAGATTCGTGCAAAGTGTTGTATTAGGTGATTCATTTATGAGTATTCAAACTTAGCCAAATCATTAGCATGCTATTTTCATTTCACAAACAACGAGACATAACTTGCCACTCAAGAAACATGCGTAAACACACTAGCATGAACCCTAAAAAAATCCTAAACATACATCTACATAAATACATACAAAGGGACCTAGCATGGCTCTAATTCATAGTCACCCTAAACATGATATTTACAACACAACAACATCCACAAACCTAAACATGATATCTAAGGGTTTGCGAAATGTAAAGTTCTCATAACCACATGACACTAACAATTATCATTTACAAACCCTGGTTAGATTCTAAATGTTCTCTACAAGACACTAACAATACTAAATATATCAAAACTATTAATTATAATAATATAAAAAACCAAAGGAGGATGAATGGTGAACTAGATGTGTTTAGAAGCACTCTCTTCTCTCTTGAAAATGTCGCTCTTGGATAAACCCTAGTCTTTTAGGAGGCCCCAAAACCAAACCCTAGTCTTGTAATCTGATTTCTTTAGTGAACTCTTGTGAAATTAGGTCAAAAATGTTGTTGGAAAAAGTCCCCCTTAGGTCAAAGCTGTCCCCTCCCTTATATAGGGGAGTGAAAATGAACATAACCTAGACCTAGGTCGGATGGAAGAAAAAGAGGGAAGAAAATAACAAAATCAACCCCCCTGCACCCCCAACCAGACATACTCCATTTCCGGTCGGACATGATAGTACTGTCTAGTCGGACACATGCCATGTCCGGCCGGACATTTTGCAAATAAAACACACTGGACGTCGGACAATCCTCCTGTCCGATCGGACCCTTTTCCCATTTGCCGCTTATCTTTTATCTTTTATTTTAATCCTAATCCGTCCTAGTCCATGCAAGGACCTAGGGAAGCGAGCATAAGCCTCATTAACCATCTAACAAGGCTTTAATCGCTCACTTGATAGTTTAAGTTCGACCCAAAGCAGCGAGTCTAATTAAACTGGCCCGTGCTAACACAACGCCAATACAAACTATTAACCTTTTCCCGTCAATTGAGACACATCTCGAGTTATAAGCTTACTCCTTACTAACATTTCATCTAACTATAATCCAGACTATGCGAGTACAAAAGACTTTCATCATCGGGTTTGACACAGACAAATTACGGTGTCTACATAAATTAATAAATTGAACTAAACTAATGAAATAAACTGAACTAGTGAGCTGAACTAAGCTAAACTACTGAACTAATATGAAAAGAACTAATGAGCTGAATTACTGAAATGAACTGAACTAAACAAATGAACTAATTTGAATTGAAGTAGTGAACTGAACCGGAGTAAACTAATGATATGAACTAAACTAAATTAGTAAATTAGACTTGATTTGAACAAAATTGAACTAAACTAGTGAATTGAACTGAACTAATTAGTCAAATTGAACTAAACTAGTGAACTATTCTGAAAAGAACTAATGGGTTAAACTAGTGAACGGAACTAAACTAAAATATACTAAAAAATTGAATTAAACTAATGAACTAAATTTATATAGTGAGCTGAACTGAGCTGAAAAAGTGAAATAAACCGAACCGAACTAAACTAAACTAATAAATTGAACTAAACTAATGAACTGAACTGAACTAGTTAGATAAACTGAGCTAAACTAGTGAACTAATACAAACTAAACTAAACTAATGAACTAAAATGAACTAGTGAATTGAACTGAACTAATCCGAACTGAACCAAACTATTAAATTAAACTAAGCTAATGATCTGAACTAAACTAAACTAGTGAACTAAACTAATAAATTAAACTCAACTAATGAACCAAACCAAACAAGTAAATTGATCTGAATTAACTAGTGAAATGGTTTTTAAATTTTTTAGTCATAAATAGATAATAATATAAGTGGTGAATAATCTTATTGATTAGAATTAATGTACAACAACGATGATCGCAATATTAAGAATATCAATTATATCGATAGAATAGTTATAGAAAGATAATAATGGTAATACTAGTATAAATATTATAATATATATAATAGTAATAATAATAATAAAAACTATATAATAATCATAAATAGAATAATTGTTTGAAAGTGTATTTGAATAATGATATAACAATTATAAAGATATTAATAATAATGCAACAATGGTGTTGTTAATTAAAATAGCATAACTGGATTAAATTGAATTGAACTGAACTGAATGAAACTGAATGAAATTGAACTAAACTGAATGGAACTCAACTGAACTGAATGGAACTGAATTGAACTAAACTAAACTGAATGGAACTGAATGGAACTGAATTGAACTGAAAGGTACTGAAAATATGTTGAAAGGAACATGGCCTAAGAATTATTTTCTTAGGGAGCATTATTTTGGAAAAACAACTCTAAAAAATAAACATGTATAAATAAAACATCAAATTTCAAAAATAATTGTTAATTTTAACTACTATTAATCTCAAAACTTATTTCTTTTTTCTTAAAATCATAAATTTGATCCAAGTATTACTCAAAGACCTCAAATCAAAAATTAATTAGAGAAAAGTTACTTTTACATGTGGAAGTTGTAGGACATAATTGGACTTTGTACTATATTGACAAAGAAAGTCCATGAAAGAACACAAAAGTGATGCTAACAAAATAGGTACAAATTTCTATAAATTTAGCGTGTAAATTCGTTACATTATGTCTAATTACTAATAATTAGAGAAGGGATAATTTATTTTAATAATCTTTCTCACCAGAAAGAGAGAGAAGGGGAAGAGCTAGGTGCATGTAGGGATTTGGATTCAGACAGCTTCTTCGTCAACAATGCTTTATCAGCCTCACTCCGGTTAAATCCATATTCATTATAGAAGTCTATAAAATGTGGAATCTCTTAGCAATGCAAAATTATTTTACATTGCAGGTCCCCTTCTCTTCAATTATACTACAGTTAATTCAAAATCGGACGTACCCGAACTCCGGTTAAATCCATATTCATGGACAAAGGTACTACAATCACACTTTTATGATTTTAGAGTGTGTGTTTTCTTCTTCATAAAAGCATGATCATTTACTAATGTTATGTGATTTTGGAGATTAGAATAACAATGTTTTTTTATTTCTTATATTCATATTAATGATTCTTCATCCGAAATGGATAAAGAAAAAATGCATGATACCAATCATTATGTTATGTAAAATTAAGTCATGACATATTTATTAATGAATATTTCATTACTACATAAACTTCTCTCTCACATTATTATAAAATTAAAACAATAAATATAAGAAGGTGATGAGCCACCTTTGTCACCATCCCTAAAAATGGAAATAATATAAATGATTTGAAAGTTTCTTAATGCTCGTAACATCATCAATTTATATCTAGGGTACCATTACGCATGATCCTCATCATGAAAGTTTGTTATGTATAATGAGCAAAGGTGATCCGAAAATCATTAAACACTTTGAAAAGTCTGCTGCCATAAGAGAGATTTGAGACGAACTTCTTATACTGCAAATAAGAATATAGTTATTTGTTTATAGCTTATAAATAAAAACAAGGCACTTTGGTCATGAGAAACCCCAAAAAGTCTATTAACCTATTTACCATTATCTAATCATCATCTTATCCCAACTCTTCCCCACTGCCACCACCTCACTCCAACACCACCAACTACCAACCACCCTCATCGATTACCACACCATCAATACTACCATGCCCACCTAATAACACCAACCACTATGAAATTTTACCCTCATTTTTCTTTCTCTTTCCTTCTTTTTCTTTACCCTACCCTTATCCAGCTTATAGCCACCATCACTTTGCATCCTTCTATCATATCCCATTGACATCATAACCTACTCAAGTTTAGTCTAACCCATCGTTTCACAGGAATCGACCACCCCAAATTCATACCACCACTCACCTCATGTTCACTCCCTCAACCCTCTTATCAACTCACATCATTTCTGACCATTTAAAACCTCCCTCGTATATTCATCATCCTTATTGTTCGCTAACACACCCTTCTTATTCACTCTTTCTCCCTTTTGTCCACTCATCGCTTTTTTTGTTCAGTCCTCCATCCTTATTCATTGAAGTTTATTTGTGTTTACTCCAATCTCTTTTGTTTTCATATATATCAATTATTCTTCATTCATAAATTTTGTTGTTCATTGCATATTCCCTTTTTGTTCATTCATCATTTATGTTTTTCAGTTGAATCCATGTTTGTTCCATCAACTTTTGTTCACTCCAATCCCTTGTTTATTATTCTTCAACCATTTTTTCACCCCAATCACTTTTTGTTCACTCCAATTCTTTTTTTGTTGATTCTCGTCCTTATTCGCTCGACTCCCTCTACTGACCCC
Source organism: Corrigiola litoralis (assembly GCA_901111285.1). Classification (NCBI taxonomy): domain Eukaryota; kingdom Viridiplantae; phylum Streptophyta; class Magnoliopsida; order Caryophyllales; family Caryophyllaceae; genus Corrigiola; species Corrigiola litoralis. Next base: position 149 of record CAAKMY010078047.1, on the reverse strand, counting down.
TCTAGTTTAGGCAAGCACGTAGGTAGGTAGGTATAAGGGGAAGCTAAGATAGAGAGAAAGGCAGAATGTAAAAGACGTTAAGTTGTTGTAGGAGTAGGAATGGATGACGGCTGATGGCAACGGTGGAGGACATAGGGGTGGGTGTGGGG
>CAAKMY010078037.1:0-23185 GCA_901111285.1 Corrigiola litoralis | reverse complement strand
TCATAAGATATTATCTCTTATCTAGTTTCCTAAGTTAGAGTATTATATGAGATTTATAATATCTTTTGTATCTTATATATAAGGGTCTTCCTTTTATCAATCACAACCAAATATTCATATTCTCTATATATTACTCTCCTCCCTCTTATCTCTATACTTAAATTTATCACATTACATAAATAAATCCACGAATTTCGTATCGTGTCACTTTTTACCACCGGCTTTAAGCTACTCCTCCAAATAGTAACTTTTGAGCTGCTAGCCCATACACAGACTGACAGGCAGACAGACAAAACTCAGGAGTTCAGTTCTGGATACTACTAAGAGAGTTGACTTTTGGTCAACGTCATTTAAGCATGGTGGTGGAGTTCAGACCACGTGACTACGCCGCAGAAAGAAGGGCCCACACATTGCCACGTGTCCCTGCCGATGATCATCCTCTCTCCACTTTCCCCCTCAAGGTGACTCATCTCTCTCCTCTTTTTTTGGGTAAGACGGTCCTATGATAGAACGTGGCGAACTTTCAACTTACGATCTTAAAACCTCTTATCTTGTCATAGGACCGTCATACCCAAGTTTCCGTCTTTTTTTGTATTTGCATTTATTAGTTAGAATTAATGTAGTTGTTGATGAGAATCGAAACTCTGACCCGTGAATGATGTGGAAATGTGACAATTTTGACCCTCGTGTATCTATTTTTTTTGTCTGAAATGTGCGCACAAATTCACTGATAAGAATTGAACCCTCAACCTTACAATTGGGTAAAAGAGCTCTAACTACTCGAGTTAGTTCTTTTCTTAAATTATAGGAATGTGTGATGTGGACATGATTATGTTGTTGATTAGCTAGGTTGTTTATATTCATATTTATTTTTCGATTTGGAAGGAGCCCACAAAGTCGTTGATGAAAACCGAACCCCTGACCTCTAACCAATTGAGCTATCCCGTAAGAGTAAAGCCTAAGCTGATGGTTGAGGCCCAATCAATGAATATATTCCTAATACGCCCCCTCACACAAGACGTAAATAATGTCGAGTGTGATTGATGATAGGAGTAAATACTTAATTGTGCACCAATATGGGGGGCTCACTTGATTCGAATTGGAGATTACTTGGTTAATTAAGGCTCTACTATCATGTGAGAAGACCAATTCAACGAAAAGCCTTAGTGATGGTTATGGCCAAATCAATGAATATATTCATAGTACGCCCCCTCATTCGAGGTCTATATAGCGTTGAACGAGGTTAGAAGAAATATGGCTAGGATTGGAACTCGAGACCACTTGGTTAATTAAGGCTTTACTATCATGTAAGAAGACCAACTCAGCGAAAAGCCTTGGTGATGGTTAAGGCCCAATCAATGAATATATTCATAATACGCCCCCTCATTCGAGGTCTATATAGCGTTGAACGGGGTTAGAAGAAATATATGGGCTCCTAAAATTGGCAACTAGGACTGGAACTCGAGACCACTTGGTTAATGAGAGCTCTGGTACCATGTAAGAGGAACAACTCACTAATGGTTGAGGTAATGAGGTCAATCAATGAAAATATTCCTAATTTATCTTTAGTTTACGAGTTTGTGGTATGCTTCGATTTAATTTGGTTTTGAGAGAATTGTCTATTTATGGGAGGAATGCAATGTGGAAAATTGAAGAGGATGATCTTGGATGGGCTAGAACATGGTTTTGAAATTAGGCTTGGGTTTGAAAATAGCCTTGATGATGAATTCGTCGCTCGAAGGTTAATGCAGAAGGCAAGTGGTTTATTGAACTTTGACGCTTTAGTGTACAAAACTAGGAATTTAAATTCGTCCGGAGGTTGTGGGTGGGGGGGGGGGTATTGTAGTGTTTTGTTTAGAAAGGGAAATGTAACGTTATTGGCCATCATAGTGTAACTTTTACGAGGCGTTTCGTACACCAAATGGAAATGGACTAGAAATATGAAGGGATTAGGAGGGAAAAGGAAAGGAGTGATATAGCAAATCGTGTTATTAGCAGTTCAACCCTCTTTTGTTTTGCTACCAAATAGAGGAATCGTTCTATAGACAAGAGGAAAGTTTGTTTCTTACCTCCTATATTCTTCTCTTGTGGTTACTTTCTTTGTGGCGTTCTTTTGTTGTTATTTGAGTTTTATTGAGTCTATCCATGAATGGTCAAATATGTATTGGTAGCTTGGATAAGAAGATTAAAAGTAAATTGATTGTTGGATTGCGTAAGCCGATCTAATTAGCAAATGGTGTACTGTGTACATGGACGGATATTCTGGAGTGTATTGTTTTTGGTAGTGCTTGTTGGCGTCAGAGCTTCAAGCTTCTAGTTTTGGCTATCCTTTACAGAGTTTACCCTATAAACAAGCTTATATTTCCGAGCTAAAGGTGGAAAAGTGAGGGTCATTATTCGAATGAGCAGCATTGCTAGGAAGGTAGTTCTTTGTTGAATTATTAGAAAAGAAGGTTATTTTGGCTTCTCGACTTTAGTGATGTTTTCATTAATGGTTGGATAAGTGGAAAGATTAATTATTAAGAAGGTTTCAGGAAAGTTTCGAGGCAGCTTTTTGTTTATTTAGGCTTAGGCAATAAAGTTACAATAGGAGTAACTGTGGTGCAACCATTTTCGCAGGTATACAAACTGTTCATGATTGTGGTGAATGAGTTAAAAACCTTTGCAATATGCTGCCATTACGGTTGTTATTTGATTCAGCATATAGTTTTGACCAATGACACGTCCCTTGATATGAAACTGGGTGCTCAAGATGCAGGTCTTTTATCAAGGTGATGGTCTTTAATTAGGACCCCTCTTCTAGTGTCTAGTCTAGATTCCGATGTTGTGTGTAGCCACACCCTCCTTTTCCTCTCTACTCAGTTACTCGTGTTCCGTACTTGCGACTGATAACTACAAATGATGCCTGCATAACTTTTGCTTTCTGTGCCAGTGGCTGCGTACACGTAGGGTTATTTTTGTCTTTGTTGCTGCTCTCTTTTCTTTTTCTTTTTTGTCCCTCCGCTTGCTCTCTCCCCTCCCTTCTCTCTTGAGGTAATGATTTTGTTGGTGATTCTTCTTATTTCAGTTTTGCACTTGTGGCTGCGGATATTTGGGATTTACCAGTTGCATATTTACTGTTTGTCCTTTAGGGTGATGTTATGGTTGAGGAGAATAATGACACATTAGATCCACTGAGAGCACTGTGTGGCAGTACAAGTGTTCCTTTTCAGGATTCAGAGGATGTCTCTACTTCTTCTAAATCAGATATCTCAGGGAGTGATTCCGCTGAACTTTTAGCAAAGGAATGGAGAACATTTAAGAGATTATTGGTGCAGAGATTTCCTGCTTCAAAGGTGGTTTCTTTTTCATCGGTACGTGTGGCATTGCTAGCCAGCTTGTATACCTACTGCCTCACTACTAATATCCTACTAAACTTGGTCTCTGCGCTGTATGGATTGTGGATTTTTAGTTCCTTAATCCAGCTGGTTAATCTCTCTTTCTGTCTGCTTCATTAGCTTCGTCTACTCTGAAATTTTCGGTTTTATAACTTTTCATGGGACGAAGAGGCCTAAATGAAATAACATAATGGTAGATTATAAAAGAAGTATTATTCGTTTAACCACTAAATTTTGTTCTGGAAAACAGTGAGCACTGGGAGTCTACTGAAGAAGATTCACTGTCTACTTCTAAGATTTTTAACTCTTATATGTTATGTCCTCTGATCTCTCCTTCTGAGCTGTTAAGTTGACAATTGATACCTTATGTTGCTATCTCTTTCCAGATTGCTGACTTGGTCACTGGAAGCCGCAAGGGTAATAGGCCTGTTTTTCTCTGTTAGAAATTATGTATGCGTTTCAGCTTCCTTTCTTTACCTTTTTGTTTATGACTATGACGTTACGACAAATTGGTTTCTTCTTCTTGTGTCTTTCTTACTTTTTCTGCAATGATGCTTATGTGCAGCTTATCAGAAATCGTTAACTATGCATTTGGATGAATTGGATGATCCACAAGGATCAGCTGATGAGGATGTAAAATATATCACTCAGCAAGAGTACGTTGCAAGATTAAGTGACATGAAGAATGAAATTGAATGTGCTTGGCGTGCAGATGATCATTTTAATTCTTTGAAGTTATCTGTTAAGGCAAGTTGGTGACAAAACTGTAAGTGTGTACCAATATCTTGATTAGACTTCTAGTTCAATATTAACATTAAAATACCCCAACGCCTTGTAGTTATTGTCTGCTACTCCACAATGAAATGAGAAGTGTGATTATTTTTAATGAGCTATTTTGATTCATTCACTGTACTCCAAAGCCAAATAATAATGAATCTTTTGCCTCCACTGGAAATGGAAATCAATCATGGACTTTTGAACTATTTATTTCAGGTGCTGCCTTCTGCCTTTTGTTTTCTGAGTAGTATACCAGTAATATGTCACACAGGTGCAGTGTTTTTGTATTATAGTTGATCTTTACAGGATAAGGATGAGTAAACTGCTTCTGAAACTTATTTGTCTGGAGATTACTCTGGAGTTTGTTTATTTTCTTTCTCAGAGAGTGTCAAACTGCAGGTTGCTAGGCTTTTGAGGGATACAGCTTTACTGCAATTTTATCCAACATTATTCACTCTGGCTACCGATATACTGGATATGTTTGGTGATATGGTATGGGAGCGCATCAAGCGGAAAGCAGAATTTTCGGAGGATGGTGTGGAGATTCACTCTTTGTCAGGTTCTCATCCCATCTTTTGCCATGCAACTCTAGATCTTTAGGCACTCAATATCACATCTTGCAGCATTGCTTTTGTTGTATCATTTGGCAACTTCTAGTCTTCCACTGTGTTTTGTTTCAATCATCTCCCCATTCCCTTTTTATCCTTTGATTTTCCCTTTTCTCGTTATTTTGGATATCGTATCCTCTATCTTTAGGATGGTACTTTTCAAGAGTTTGTTTTGCCTTGATACCGGGTGTGGTAATTAACCTTGAAGCCCTATCTCTATGGAAGTTTAATGTTCATTCAAAATAGCTATTCTCTCGCACACTTAAGAAACAAATTCCTACACGCTTCATTTTTTTTTTCTTTTTAAATTCTCATATGTTTTAGTTACCTACATTTATTTATCAGTGTAAATTTTGCCAATGGACTTTGGCTATAAAATATTTTACCAGCTAATCTTTTGCACATTATATCAATAACAACCATCTTTAATGTTTTTGATCCTTGACAAATTCCATAATAATTCATAGTCATTAAATTTTATATTTTTAATATTATTTTATTAGGGGATGATGCTTGCCAATTAAGAAGTTTGCCATATATCATGCTCTCCTTCACTCTACCTTGGTTTCTGCTTAAGTATAGTTACTTAGAATATATAGATTAGATATGAATCCAGAATATAGGACCTAGGTGATCCGTGACTCAGCAAAATACAATAAAGTTCGTCAGAAGAGACGATAATCCTCAGCTTTTGTTTAATTTTGAAAAGTCTGATCAGAGCTTCCTCATCATTTCCAGTATCATGTTTTTCCTCTTGTATTTAAGTGGGTTAAAACAAGTTTTTAATTTACGTCACGGTGGTGTTTCCCTGACAGACTGATTGTTGATTTGTTTCCCTTTGTTGGTCTTGTCCCTGAATTGATTTAAAAGCATTTCTGACTAGAACTATTAAGCCACGCACTCTGTTTTTCAATCCAGATAGCCAGCATTATTCAAGGAGGAACTACTATAAAGATTGCACTTAAGATTATTACTTTTTCTTTTCAGTTTTAATTTTTCCTGTTCTTCTTTTCTGTAGCAATGTTCTTCAATGTTGCTGACAGGTGGTGGTGGTGGTGGTTGGGGGGGGGGGGTGTAATCTTGGATTCCTCTACTCATTTTTTATGCATCGATTTGCTCTTTTGGTTGATTTAAAACCTGTTATTGGTTTATGATAGAGGGTTTCCAAGCCAGTGATGTTTGCCCAGATGCCAAAGAAACGTGCCACAACTGGTTTTGCAAGATTGGTTCCATACGTGAGCTGCTACCACGCATGTGAGATTACTATGTTGTTTCTCATAACTTGCTCCCTCCATTGCTGTTTTTACATGTGAAAATTGCACATTTGTTATTTGTTGTGTTGTATTTGATATTCTTATTAAGTTAAATAGCCACAACGTGTTACTGTATTGCATGCAGAGGTAAGGCTGCGTATACCCCAACCCCCCGTTACCCGCTTTGGGTGGTTGAGTCTTTGTAGGCAGTGGAGTAATGATGTTGTTGCTGTTGATTTTGATGTACTTCTTAAGCTCTGATGTATGTTCCATAGACATGTTTTATTAAGACACACAAAGGTACATACCAGAAGAGATAACACAAGTGCTGAGATTCAACCACATTCATTTTGCATACCCGCGAATGACCCATATTCTATACTGTATTTTCTAAGCCTATGTCTTAGTGTGTCATTTTGTACTCTGATCTACTAGGTGTTCAATAGCTATGTAAATGCCACATTGGTCTATGATCAGAGCACTGGATGTTGTGACTGACTACTTGAGTTATGATATAGTTGTAGAGGCCTTATCTTTTTGAATGTCCTGTGATTAATAGAGACACTTGCATTGTACCCTAAGTGATGATATTTGTGGGATCTGGCAATTTTACACTGCACAAGGCTCCTCTTGTACTTGTTCTAAGTTTAACGTGTTATGTGTTCTATTTGTATTATTTGAGTTTTCCTTGTGGGTTTGATCACCTTCTTACAATATTGTATTTCAGCTACTTGGAGCTTGCAATATTGCCTTGTTGGCGGTTCTTAAGTGATAACTTTGCTGATGTGGTCCAACGTTTAGTTTCAATGATGCGTGGTCTGGGAGATCCCTTGGCATCAGCATATTGCCATTTGTATTTTGCTTATTGTGCTCAAAAATTACCTCCACTCGACGAAGGTAAATGACATGTTGAAATCCTTATTTTAATTTTTTTCTCTAAGTTCTGTTGGGTGAAGGTTGATTCCAATCTGATTGATATTGGTTTGTATTGTGTTATTCCAAAGTGGTGTGCTGTGATTATTGTGATCAAACATGTTAGATCTCACTATCAATGTCCTAGTGTTTACAATATACTTTTGTATGGCCGTCCCTAGATGTTTGCATGGTTTCAGGTTATAGTTCAAGAATGTCTTACTTGCCACATTTAATCCCTTATGAGCAACAAATAGCCATGTTAAGTCAGAATACCTATCCAATAGTAATAATAATGTGGTAGTGCACTTATCATTATTTTTTATCTCAATAGTTTTTACTGCAAAATAGCTCATTTAAAAAAAGTTCTATTGTTTTACACAGATAGATAAAAAAATTGGTTTTTATTTAACTGCAAATAATAATGTGCCAGTGCACTTATCATTTTGCAAAAGTGAGATATTTGCAGCTAACCTACCAATTCAACTAGAATAACATTGGATAATTGATATTGGAAGAAATCAAATGTGAGATTCATGCTTGCTGGATTACCTGATTTGTTTGACTGTTTAGCAGGCTTTTATGCTGAGTATACTTTTGTATGATATCACGGTGGCTTGGTCTGTCTTGTAGACTAGTTGGAGTTTTTCACCCTCCCTCCCGTTGATAAGGGCTGGCTATATGCTAGTTTTATCCCAGTATTTGAGTCGATTTGGTAAATAACATAAAATCATAGCCTTATGGACTTCTAGATCTCCTTTTCTATGTCGGTGACACTGTGATGGCTCGTTAATGTGTACTTTAGATTGCATTGCCCATATTTCTCGCCACCAACTGGTTCAATCTCTGAACTAATTATCATTTTCTGTTGATAATTTCGCAGGGTATCTCATGAGTTGCATAAGAGACATCAGTCTTATTGTACCGATTGTATCAACTGAAGAAACCGCAGATAGAAATACTATGAGCAAACAGATAGTTGTTCGTCTGTTGGAACCGTCTGTGGAGTACATCGTGAAATGCATGTTTAAGAAGCATCATCAGGTTGGGTGAGGTTATTGATATATCCATTTAGTAGTTTCTACATAACCGACATAGCTGTTGTTTCTCTCCCCACTCAAAAAATGAAAAAAGATGAAAAAGGCTTGCTTGCCATAGTTTTGGTTTTGTTTGGATTACTGTGTGTAGTGTAGTGTTTTACTTCCAGTTCTTCTTGCATATTTCTATTTCCTGTTTCCCCCCTTGTTTGTCCTACTTTAGGTTTTTTTTTCTTGCACTTTTTTGTATGTCGCCTTTTTGTTTCTACTTGTATCATAATCTTGGGACTCTATTCAAGACTTAAAACATTTCGCTTACTCTGGAAGCTACTTCCTCTGCACCCTGCTAATTATATCTTTATTTTCTTACAAGAAAGGATTAAGGAAGTCCTCCAAAGCATATCTAATTCTTGAACTATATTCTAACACATGTCAAGAAAATATTTGCCTTCTTGCAAAATAGTGAGGTGGCTAAAGTGCTTAAGGTCTAGAAGTCAAATGATCTCAACCAAAGCAGAAGTGGTATGGTATATTTGGAAAACTGGTACAAGTAGATGATGTGATTGCATATTGAACGTTCATCTTCCCTAATAATATCTGGACCTGGAAATTGGGTATTCAGGTCCGGATTGGGTCAACTTCGGGTTTGGGTCTAGTTTGGGTCTGTCATGTTTCGAGCCGGGTCAGGGTTGGGTCAGGTCACTTCTGAGTTATTTGAGTATTTGGGTTTAAGATTCCGAGTTGATGTATTATTCTTCCAAAATATTATTTTGACTTGTCGTGGTTTTCTTTGTATAAATTCAGTCGACTAAGATGTAGTTAGACAATATATCTTGGATTCAATTATGGATTTACGAGTCCCAATGAATGTATACATAAAGTATTGAGTATTATATATCAATACATCATATATAAATATTTAAACAAAATATTGGATCGGGTCATTTCGGGTTTCGTGTCAAAATCGGGTCTCAAGTCTCTTTGGGTTGGGTTATTCGGGTCGGATGTTCGGGTCCAGGTCAACTGTGCCAGGTCTAATATTATCTGTGTGCTGAAGTCAAAGGTTTACATAGAAAGGGAAAGTGTAAAAGATTTCGTGTATCCTGAGAAATACCAGATAAATAAAGTTTTCAACGGCTACTGGCTAGTTATGCTTTTATATTGAGCTGCTGATGGTTTTCTTGATTACTTATGGGGAAAGGAAAACAAGAGTAGCAATTGCTAGTTGATAGGGAGGTATTATGTGGGTTAAGAAGTCTGGATTAGATGCTTGTCACATTTTTAGTGCTGTATAACAAAGATGGAGGGTTAGTTTTGCTACTAGTAAAGGCTTGTTTTCAAGCAATTCCTATAAAACAATGTCTTCAAAATCTGTTCTTTCCTTCTACTCCTTTTAGCCTTTCCAACTTTTAGAAGAAAAAAGTTTATTTCAAGGTGAAGCCTTTCACTTGGTCGTGCCCCTCTCTATACGACTAACACAGTAAGCTGTTTTAGAAAATAAGTTTATACAACCTAATTTTCCGAGTATTTGTTCCACACTCTAGTAGTTCTGACTTCTTAGGAGAATAAGTTTCTGCATCTCCTTTTTCTTTTAATCTAGAATTCCACTGAAAAAGTGAAGAACAAATTCAGTGACTTTGGCACCGTACGTTACCATGTGCGATTTTCATGTCTTTTATTACTTAAATTATCTGTTCCTTTTTGTAATTTATATATTTAAGTGTTTGTGTTGTTTAGAAGATGGCTTCTCCCCTGTTATATTTCCCCTTCCCTCTTTTTTGCATATATAGCATTCCTCCTGATATATCAGATAGATGGTTTCCATTATAGTCTGCATTCCGTAGTTTGGTTTTGATGCAACATATGGTTGTTATATTTCACTTATTGAACTTGTCTTTTCTTTTTAAAGAAGCAGGCAGCCAAGATAGTAGTGGAGCTGGGACTAGGAAGAAATAAGCCAAAGGTGATGGAAAAATCTTCATGTTTGTCACTTGTTCTTCATCATCTGCTCAAGGAACTTCCCCCTGAAGTAATTATATCCAGCGCTGTGGACATTCTTGACCTCATTAAACGCACCACTGATTCTTCATTTGACCAGGTAAGTTTTGCCTTTTCAGGTATTTTACATCTCAATGTAGCTTTCATAGATAACTTCAAGGCTCAAGAAACATATTTATGATTTATGCTCCAGGTGCTGGACTCTTCTTGATCAGCTATTATATTTTCATTTCAGAGTATGAACTTCAGGTTGCTTGGGTTCAGGCTTTATGAAAAAGATTGTCCTATGGATGTGCTTAGTGTAGTTCTGGAGAGGGTGATTCAGGTTTGTGATGGATTCTTTCCGTGCCATTTTGACTATTTGATCTTTCTTGATGGCAACTTCTCCTTCCTCTTATCAACTCTTATTATTTTGGTTCTAATAAATTATACTTTTTATTATTTGTTGTCTTAGTAAATTTTAACATGGCTCCTCTTTGCACGCTACCTTAACTTGTTGTGTTGGGCCTTGAGGATAGTCTTTATTTATAGTAAACATTTCTTTTGAAGAAGAGAAGATTGAACCGTAAAAGCTTAGCCTGCACTAATCTCTGATTGTACTTATTCCTGTACTGATGTGGCTTCAGTTTTTTGAAAACTTGCCAAACCCTTGTGTTGTGTTTTTCTAAAAAATTTTTTTATCTAAGTGGATGTAAAATCCAGTTGACAAATGAACAAAATATCCTTGTTTAGTGGGTTGTTTCGCGATATTTCTCTTGTAGCTGGCCACCAGACAATCGTGTAACTTTCAGATATCATGTTGCAGCTTTCAATCTGAAATGTTAGTCAGTAATATTTTTGTCTTTCTGGTGATGTGTTAAATATTCCCTATTTCAGGTTGTTAACCAATATAAAGACCTGGATGCTTTTGTTAAAGTCGTGGATGGTTATATTGATATTGTCCTTCAGAATCAGATGGTAAGTCTGATTTCTCTGAGTGGTTTTATTGATGTGGTAATGTGACATTAGCTATAGTTTGAATTGTCTTCTCTCCCCAACTTCCCGAAAAAAAAAAAACTGAACAACGCCTTCACCTATTACTCTGTTGTGGACTTTCTTATCGTCATTGTTTGATGGTAAACTGGGGGAAGGATATTCTATGCAGAGCAATAGTTTGCTTCTTTTTTAAAAATATATTATTAAGTAACAAAAACGTGTTTGAGGATAAGGCATCCACTTCCACAAGTAATTACAAAGGGACCAATTTCTCTGAAAGTAGAGTTAAAGGAGTGCCCATAAAAGCACCCAAAGCCTTAGCCCAACAAGGATCTAAGTGGACTACCTGCCCCCAAACATACTCCATGGGATGACTATTTTTGGGATATAATCGAGAATTACGTTCAATCCAAATACACAGCAGTAACACTACACACTTCTTAAGCAACCTACCCTCTTTTACTTCCACCCAATCTTACATAATCACCATGTAACCCACTCCTCCTCACCGAAACTCATTAATTAGATCCATATTGCATAAGGGACATCATAATGAAGACTTAGATGATTTATGGATTCAAGACTTTTTCTCACATGACACACATGTTTGGATGAAGAGCGGTGTTCGGTTTTCAAAGTTGTAGAATGTCATGAGTGTTAATTCTCCCGAGGACCTTAGTTCAGCTAAAAGCATGCACCTTCAAAGGTACTTTGGCTTTCTAAATACCATTCAAAATCGGACTCAAAGGGGAAGGTGTTGGTCGAGTCAAAGAAGCCAAAAAGGACCTACAACTGAAAGCATCTGAAGGATCTGGCTTCCAAACTCCAGCATCCTAGCCTCCAACAAGTGCACATTCTACAAAATGTCAGTCAAAGAAGTAACCTCACCCATCCCCCATTCGCATGGGGGCCTCCGTAAGTGAAGATCCTAAGAATTCTCCACATAGAAAGCTGATATTGTTGCATTATGCAGAGTAGAAAGTCATAATTTTTGTAGAAATAGCACAGCAAACAACTCATTAGTTCTCCAGGTGTCGTCCCAAAATTTTAGTTCTCCAGGTGTCTTCCCAAATTTTTACTCTCTTCCCATTTCATACCTTGTATGAAGTCAATTGTAGAAAGCGCTCATAAATTTGGGATATTAACTTCCAAGGAGAAGCATGAATACTATAACGCCTTGGTTTCTTTGACAGCCTTAATACTTTCCTTTTAAGAAGATCCTGCTTTCTGCCTTGTATGCATTTTAGTATGAACTATGGAGTGCTTTGTTGAATAGAATGGCTAGTCTGGGCTTGGTGGAAGGTTTGTTTTTGGTAATGTTCATTTGTAGCAGCTTGTAGTCCTCTAGTTTCTCATTTTCTGTCAATAAATATTGCTGTAGTTACGAACCTTAATGAGACAATGTTGGGCTATCTGAAATGCTGCCTACTAGTGTTTTACAATCAATATGGATAAGAATGTTGCTATTCCTCTGGACCATGTAATCCTGCAATCCTTGGCTGAGTGCGTCATTTTCTGGCCCAGGTATATTTCAACTATATAAATGGGTCTTTAATTAGTACTCTGTTAAGGTGTTAATAGTTTTGGGACCTGATCATGGACATGTTTTAGAAGAAGCTTGTGGTGCAGACATCTGAAGGCCTAGGGGGTTGATATTGATTTTATATCGAACAACCCTTTGTCAAGTCCACATATACATATATTTACTCTATGTCTCCATTCAGGCATTCACCAGTGTAGCTACTTTATGTGTGTAGTTAGGCAGCTGGAGAAACTGAAAGAGAGGTCGGCTGAAAATTGATAATGGTATGGGATTTTGCCATCATGGAAGAGTTTTGCCATCTGAAACAGGTCCAAGGTTTCAGCTGACCTCTTTGCAAGTTGGACGTTGTTAAATTTCATAATGGGCCTGGGCCACACCCACAAGGAGGAGAGAGAGCCCACCAAATACCCCAAGTGAATTTCCATCCTAAAACCAATTGGTAATAGGTGGAGTGACTCCTTGGTTTATAAGATAGAAACTCTCTCCTCTTTTTATCAATGTGGGACACTCACATGTGACACTCTTATGGGTTGGGATTCTTCACAGACGTTTAGGCAGACCTCTTCTATTATTGATGAAGCTCTCCAGACTAGCAGATTTTGGACCGTCTGGCTAGTAAATGGTATGCATTTGGACGGTAGTCATCACTCAAATATGGGGTGGAGAAGTTAGGTTGTGGAGAAACTACTGCTCATGATATTGAGAAATCTGTTCTGGCAGGTCACCAGGTGTCTTGAATGTCCCCGGGGTGGGTTAAAAGGACCCTGCATTCAAAGAGTCAATATGTTGGACTGGGAATCAAAAGCACTGGGTTCTATCTTTTCGAGTCTGCGAGTTGTTGGGAAGAACATAGAGTCTCGTTGTTGATGGAATTTTTCGAAAATGGAGAGTGAAATCGAGAGTGATGAGTTCTGTGTTGAACTGTTGACCGCCTCACAATCCTTTTTTTTTTTTTTGTTTATTCTTCTAATTTTTCCTTTTTTTTTAGGGAGGTTAGTCTAGCTGTCCCACTACACGACCAATATATAGCTTGGCGGGTTTTCATTTGTGAAGAAAAGGGATCATCAGATTATCATCGAATACCTAAAAAGGTGGGTGGGGGTTGGAATGGGAAAGGAACAAAAGAACTCAGTCGGCCCACAGTCCCACACTACCCCGCTGGTACTATGGAAACTCACAGAAAAGGTCAGTTACTTCTGCTTCTTAGTACGCGACGCGTACTAGATCAAAATGGGGGAGGCTCTTCTTGCCGCTTAGTACTCGACGGGTACTAGATCAAAATGGAAGAGGCTCTTTTGCTGCTTAGTACCCGCCTACCCTTGCATTACTAACTTCTACAGCTCCAAAATGCTTCTTTGCTCTTCCTTTGCATCTCCAAGTCTTCTTCAGGTCCACTCCCTACGAAAGAATTCAAACAAAAGTAGTATAGCGTCTATCTAATGTAAGTACAAAAGTTAATTAGGAAGGGATTAGGGCAAAATTAAGCCTTTGTCTAAAAGGTCATGCAATTAGGGCCAAGAGTGGACAAAAAACAAGTAGACAAAGGGGAAAACCCTACAAATTAACATGATATCTTACGGAGAAAAGGCCAACCCACATGTGAGTCCTGGGAAGTCCCACATCATTGAACTAGAGGTTAGGAGACTAATTCATAAACCAAGTCTAGAGGGCTACTCCACCTATTGCCAATTGGTTAGGATGAAACCTAACTGGGCTATCTGCTAGTATACCTCTCGCCCATGAACAGGCCTGCATAGGTCCACTGCCAGATTTGACTATATCAGCCACATAAGCCTTGTTTGGAGTGCCTTTGTTGGGATGCCTTTGGAGATGACCTGGTGGCAGGGCTTATAGTTTTGTGATGCTTTGATAATTTGAGAATAACATGTACCGGCTGCAGAGTTTGTCATCTAGGGTAGGCCTGGGTTGTTAAAGTGGATTTCATCCTATCGTAAATTAAAGTAGGTGAGATGGATAGCTTTGGTTTGGTAAATTCCTTCATGTGGTGATTATTGAAATACCTAAGTGGCGAGGGTTGATGAGTTAGTTACTAAAATATTGGTAGCGAATCTGAAGTTGCCTATAAGGAACTATGGTTTGATGGCATGGTCCCTGATTTTTCCATGTAGAAATTCAGGATGTGCATGGACTTGATGCTGCTGCTGAGAGAACATGGGGTTAGTTGTAAGATATGATGAGCTGTTGTGTAGCCATGTCTGTGATAAGGGGTGTCATGTAATGTCTGGATGTGTTTAAAAGTGTGCAAATCTGCTCTGAGGTCGTGTCCTTGTGTGATTTAAGTGTTTGACTGTGTTGAAAGATGTGAATCTCTTTTGCTGCCTTGCCTCTTGCAGTGCTTATAACCTTTCCTTCTGAATTTCTTTCTCTTTTAGAAAAGTCAGTTGAAGATGCTTCTTGAAGGCATTGTTGAGCGAGCATGCAGGAAGTGGGCAGTTGATAGTGAACTGGAGAGCTTACAATCAGTTTTGATCAAGATTCTTACTCATCGAAAGTGCTTGGACGATGTTTTAGAGCTGGTGTGCCTCCTACTGGCTATAAAAAGTTTGTGGGTGCTAGTATTTAACTTGAGAGCCTGGCCATATGAAGTTACTATTTGTGATGATAATAGTTATGATGGCCAAATTGCAGAATCATTTTGTTGAAATCATGGATTTCTTGCGCGGGAGTTCAAGGAATACCATCTATATGCGTATTCTTGAAATGGCTACAAGGTATACATCTGGATCCCTTTGAGTGAGAAAAAATTGCATTGGATGATGTATACACTTGTCAGTTGACCCTGGGTTCCTGTTTTCCTGTTCCAGCTTCTGTTTTGCCTTTCAATACATCTCAGCTTGGCATTTATTTCTTGTATTACCTGGTTACCAATTCTTTTTTGATACAGAAACTTGTTTAATAATTAATACGTAACACCTATTCTGTGAAATGTAGTTTAAAATTTTGTCATATTGCTTTTGTGCTTTGTTCTTCTGTATGAAGATATACCATGTAATGCAGACTAATATGCATGTTACTATTAATACGTTGAGACTTATCATTTCAAACCAGCCTTTGTATCTCCAATTTAGTCGTGGATTCCGCCATTTTTTCATCCTTATGCTGATTTTCAAGGCCCAGTTGTTCAAGTTGGTAGTACTGTTTGCTTTTATTGTGTGATTAAGTGTAAATGTTCTTTTTGCAGAAATGGTTCTATCTCTAATCCTGCTGCTATACAGCTCCTTTTTGAAGTTTGTCAGGGCCTGTGCAATTGTATAGATGGCTCAAATATGGTGAATAGTGATAGCCAAACGTTACGTCGTTTACATGCTCGTTTTGTTCAGATGGTAATTAGTTTCTACTTTCACCAATTTCATTTTCCTGGCCCTCTTCCCTGAAAGAAAGAACAAAATGGGGCTGCATATTGAAATGCTTAGCTTTCTCACCATTATTTTTTGTTATGTGGATCTTATTTCACTTGTTTTTGTACGCAGGTTGATTTTGGGACAGAATGGGAACGCCACCTGGCATTCTTGGTTGAATGTCGCTTAACTTTTGCTTGTGAAGATGAACTGAAGGTCGGTACATTCTATCATTCACGGTCCAAATTTTAGAGGAAGTGATGTAATATTTGTTTACTGCTAAGCTTTGTTTATATCCTTATGGGTGCCATCAGTTATTTTTAAATGATTGAAATATATAAACTCAAAAGGAAATAAGGAAAAGACCTTTGAATATATCACTATTTTAGTAATTAGAAAAGACCTTTGAATATGTCACTATTTTAGTAATTAGAAATGTGTAACTGTAAAATAAACTGCGTAAAACACTGCTGAGTCACATCAATAATCGATTATACCAGAGGTTCGGAACGGATTATTTGGACACTGGTTCATAACTGATTCGAGTGGATCCACTTGATAGTCTGATATAGCTATCTGTTCTTAACAGAGCTCTAGTAGTCATTGTTTTCTGCTCCATTGTAACTGGATGAATCCAGCATTGCAAAATTTTGGCCCCTCCTTATTAGTTGTGAGTTGCATTCTGTCACTTCCATTCTTATTTACCGTTCGCACACACCCTCCTCGCAATTGTTAGGGTAAGCTCAACGGATCTGACTATTGCTCCCAGGTGACCTGCTCTAAGTGACACTCCTTGTGAGAGTCACTGGCAACATTATGGTTCTATGGTAACACATGGGGACATCTGTTGAGTGTTGTAAGTTGTTGTCCCTATTTTTAGTAGCTGTCTTCAATATCAAATTTTTTCTTTGTTGCAGGAAAGTCTTGTTCATCATGGAAACGGCTTAGCAATGAAGGCCTTGACAGATCCCAAGAGGCATTTCTCTTTCATCAGAGCTTGTTTAGCCTTTTGTGAGGCTACAATACCTTCTATCTCGACTCCTGTAAAGAAGTTGTCTTTATATCTTGAGACTGCTGAGGTATGAAGTATTTGTTTTTCCTTGTTAGACAAACTTTGTATGACAAATAAAGCCTCTGCTAATTTGTGTATTACTCCAGGTTGCAGTGACTAGTGGCTCAGTTGGGCATTCAGATGGACTAATAAATTCAGCTCTTGACACTCTTCAGAGCATTAATATCATTGATGGTTAGTCTTTCAAATTGCACTCTTTTTGCTGAGTGAAAAGACCACTATGTGATTTTTATTTGTAACGATGTCTGTTCTTATGTTAAAGGGAACACCAAGCTGTTTACTATATTTTGGAATGATGTGCTGTCTTATCTTATTCCTTGTAGTTTTGGATGTATCTATTCATTAGTTAAGAGCTACCAATCTTACCTGGCTTTTACATAATGCCACTGAACTTTGAATACATCATGAGATATAGGAAAGTGTTGGTAACAAAATTGTCACATGCCAAGCCCATATGGGTAACTGCTGTTAAGACTGCTTATGGAGGCCGATGGAATGTGGACAAAGTTCACATAGGGGTGTAACAAGGCAAGTCGAGCCTGAGTTTGCCCAGGCTTGCCTTGACTATGCAAGTTCGGGTTGGACTTTATACTCTGTTCAAACCCTAGAGAGTATCAGGTCAAAGTTATAGTCTTGCTATTTTCTCACGTTGTTGTGGCATAATTCTCTGTCTAAATGACCTCGCCTGTATCGACTTTATACTGGTGGTATCAGTCCTATATCTGTGCTACTAGTCATATTGGTTGTGGTTGTGTTGCACGTGAATTTGCGGAAAATCGGTTTAGCAATATGAAAAATCTTATCGGCTGATAGTTGATGCATTGGCTGATATCTATTACCTTTGTCCAAGCTTTGGGTGGACTTGGTCACCTAAAGGTCGGATTGGGCTCAGTGGCTCTCGTCTTCTGCTAGGTTTTTTTTAGAAGTTTCTTAACATATAATCTTGAAATGTGGGTACAAAAGTAAATCTGGGCTGGCACAGCTCATTTATATCCCATGGCAAGTATTCTCCTGGAGTCTTTGTGTTGCTAGTGTCTTCCGAGGGTTCTCGCTATTGCCAGCCTTCTCACTGGTAGTGCTGAAGCCTAATTTGAAGTTTGGAAAAGGTATCCTTTTTTGTGTAAGAAAATGAATATATTATATGTTCAAGATGATCTGCTGTGGTCTTTTTCAACAATAGTCTGGCAATGAAATAGAATTACAGGTTTGGAACTATGTTCAATGTATAAACATCATTTTGGGTATACTAAATGCATTTGGTGGTGAAATGCCAAAGTCTAGTGGGAATAAAAGCAATTAGTAGCTCTCATGCCACTTGTTGAGACTTGAGAGTTACTCATTCCAACACAGGGTAATATACCTACTGCCTCACCCCTCCCCAAATTCTGCATCACTCCAAAGGAGGGAGTAAATGGCTTGCTTCATAATCCTTTTTATCCGCTTGCATGAAGGAGTAAATTGATTATTGGAATATTGTTCACCTTGATGACTAAGCATAAGGAATTTTCATCCTTGTTCATATTCCATACATAGCATGTAGGCCCAACACATTTTTCTGTTAAATTCATGTATCGACTGTGTTCATGAGCTTAACATTTGAGTTCAATTCCGTGACGATTTCTACATGGGTACTTTTATAACCCATAACATGTCAGGCCTTGTACTTTTTACCTTTACAACAATTATGTCATTTCAGTTTGCAACTCCTTTATGTTCAATCCAGCTCCATAAAATGTAAATTCAAAAAATATTACTTGGGTAAACACTGACTCACATTTTTAAACCGAAGCCAAAATCTGTCATCAAAAGATTATAAACACACTTTCACAATTTACACGAGTCCACTGTTGTAGGGGTTTAATAAGTGAAAATTAAATCAAAATTTTAATTTACCTAGCTCTGCGTCATTCAGTTGAAGTCAGTTCGTAAAGTTTCAGTTCGAAAGAAAAGGGTGTAAGTTCTTGAACCCATAGCCCACTGGATGAAATCTCTACTATGCATCGAAAATGTTTTTGGATCCAGATCTCTAAGGAGTACTCTGTATGTTCAATACCACTATATAGTAGTTCTGCCAATATGACTGAGCACCAAAAGATTGATGATATCATATTCCAACTGTGCCCAATTCAACCTAGATGGATTTCCGAATGAATATAAGGACATTGTGGGGGCTTATGAGCTTTAGTCTATCAAATTATTTGAGGAGCGTGGGAAATTCCCATTTAAAGTGATGGAAAGGGGATGAAAAAGAAAGAGAGAGCCTGGCAAACTTTTGGTTCTTGCAGAGATGAAAGGGGCAGAGAAGGCTCTGGGTGTTGGAATACACAGGCCCCTAAAATATCATGTATTTTGGAACAGATACTCAAGTGTATATTGTGAATTATCAGTTAGAGATGGAATATCTATTTTGGTCTGTCATGAACTATACTTGTGTACTGGCATGTTGCTGTTTGCCAATTCCTTTATACACAGTGTTTTGTGTGAAGCCTTATACTTAGCTTAACTATGGT
The DNA here is from genome assembly GCA_901111285.1 of Corrigiola litoralis. Classification (NCBI taxonomy): domain Eukaryota; kingdom Viridiplantae; phylum Streptophyta; class Magnoliopsida; order Caryophyllales; family Caryophyllaceae; genus Corrigiola; species Corrigiola litoralis. The sequence goes on along the minus strand of CAAKMY010078037.1, from coordinate 3,764 downwards.
ACTGATGAATATGTTGATGTTTTCGAAATTTCTCTCTGCTGTAAGTGGATGTCATGCAGTCACCGTATCATTATTCTGGATTATCTGGATGTTTTAATTATCCTGTCCGTCAAAGTCTTGCTAACTTCACTTGTTTGCTTTTGTAGATTCAGAGGTACAATTTGATGTTGAGAGAACTATTGGCCTCACTCAAAAGCTATGTGGCCTTTTGCTCATGGTTCCAGGTACTGGATGGACAAAGCTCTCATCATTCCTTCTGACCTTTTGTTGAAATGTTTGTTCAGTAAATCTGGAATTATATTGCCAGCATCTGTATTCAACACTTATTTTTGCATTAACATTGGAAAATGTGGCTAGGCAAAGAAGCATTAACTCTAGTCAGATATAAGCCGCTATAATAGTCTAGCATAATAATTTGATAAGTTGACATGCCTTAACACTCTTTTCTTCCTTCTTCATGGCCTCCTCAGCTATAAGGTACTAGGATTATTTTGACAAATTTAGGTCAAATTGTTTTGAAAACCAAGAGGAAGCTATAAGATCAATTTTCTCTTGTAATGCAAGCTGTTCACTGCTATGATTGGCTCTCACCATGATTCTGAATCCATTGCCTTACTTGAAGGTAACCCTACACAAGGAGCCATCTACATGCCAAAGTGCTTACTGTCGATAGTCAAAACTCAGTCATGGTAAGTTCTATTAATTACAAGAACAATCATACTTCGATCAATTGCTATTAGACCTTTGATGGTTCCTAATGATGATTCATGTTAGCCAACCCCAAATTAATTTGCATTAAGGCTCTGATGATGGTGATGACGATGAATTATTTTCCTTTGCCCTAAATTGCAAATATACTTTCAGGTGGATAACTGCAAGACTGAGGGTGAAAACAATGACTGCAATTATATCGTTGTTGGCGGCACTATCTCAGAATAATCTCCCATATCATGCTAGCGGCACAGTGGTATGCTTTTTTCATTTCTTAGCTTGCTTGTGATGCACTCAAACCACAAAGAAGACTGGGAGTGTAAGTTCTTTGTCCTAATGAGACCATCTATGACGATCGAGGACCATATAATTTGGTATCCTTGTGCAGTAGACTAATATATGTTATTTGCTGATTCAAAATTCCCATCTCTTTACTCCCTGACATTCTTCATTGAGTGTCTTCATACATCATAGCCAGAAAGACCTACTTTGGCTAACCTCATTGGACACTGGTTGGGCATATTTTTAAGTCACTCATATAATCATAGTTGCACTGTCTTGTGAAGACACACACCACAACTCCTTCCTCATGTATTCTGCTCCATTTGGCCATTTGGTGTAGAGAGCTCATCTTGGGTTCTTTTGATAATTTACTAGCTTCGAGCTACCTTTACAGATTCCATCATTGGTTGAAATTATGTTCTTCAACCTGAAGCTTATGTGTATACAGCATATGTATATTCGATGTGTCATGTATCTGCGTTTCCAATGCCTTTGGACTTGCAGATAATATTACCTCTGTTTCCAGGATGAAATTTATGTCTATGTCGGTCATAGTGGTTTTGAACTTTTCTTTTGTTCAGGCTTTGAGTGAACCGTGTATTACTGCATATGGTGCCTTTTTCTTTATTGAACCTATGCTTAAATTCCGTGTATTTTACTTTTTTTTCTTTCTTCTTATTATATGGGGTGATGTTGGTGCAGGGTCTGGGCAATGACCTCTTGTTTTATGATGATCCATCCTACCAAGAAGAACTTGTGTCATTATGTGATTACATTCTTCGAAACATAGTTCCTGTCATTAAGCAGGAAGCTTCCCCAGTATGTTTTCGTCTCCATGTGGCTATGCTTCACTGATTTCTTATAATATGGACTCACATGAATGGTTGAATTTCACTATCTAGATTGCTCGTGGAAGCTTAGCACTTGAAGCTTGCAACTGCATTGCTTCATTTCTCAAGGTATGGTCCAAAATAATGTGCGAGCTTATACGTCACTGTGTTCTATTTCTCACCCTTGGTTCGACAAGCTATTATGGTTGTTGGACTTACAACAGTTTGACATCAATTAGAACTAGTGCTCTAGTTTGAGGTCACTAGTTAACTCTTGTGACCTCTCTTCTAGCCCTCCGCTCTTCTCTGGGAGCACGTGCTTCCGTCCTCAGAGTTTAGATTAATGCCAACTTGATGTCAATGAACCTCAACTTAGTGGCAACAGAATTGCTCTTGAAGTTGCTTTGACAATCTGATATTGTTCAAGAATATCAATTGCATACACCCACCATGATGTTTGCATAATTGAGGTAGAATAGAGATTGTGAAACGAGTGTATCTCGAAAAGGCAATTAACACTTTCATATTCCCCTTCATTACACTCTTAATATTTATCTATCTGTATCTGATGATCCACAGATGGATGACGACATATTGTCTGTCTGCAATGAACTAACAGAGATTGCAAAATCATGCTCGAGTATAAAGCACAACAATTATCTATTGTCCACATCAAACTTTCTTGCCAAACACTTGCGAACTGGTGAAACTGCATTGCCACCATTAACTAGCAGATAGAATCTTGTAATGATCCAAGCGCTGGTGGTATTCGTATGTAATGGTCGTAACAGTGTACCCATTGGCCATTATATTTAGCTTTGATATTCTATAGCATAGTGATTGCTAAAGTTAAGTTGAATCATATGCAGTTGTGTTTGCCGCACACATCCACTCCCAGTTCGCAGCAACTCTTACTCCTGATCACTCATTGTATTCATCTCAAGTTCCTAGCTTATTATTCATTAACATCGACTCTTCAATGACGCCACACCAAGTACTTCAAACAACGTAATGTTTTGATCATAACATTAGCAAAGGAATATATATTGCATCATGAGATTTTTCTCCTATTTTCATAGAATTCCCTCATAAGAAATCAATTTCCGAAGGTCCTTCTTACTTTAAAACTTATTTACCTTATTAGCAATAAGCATCCCAACCTGATCACATCATTTTAGTAGAAAAATTGACTAGGTGGCCCATGTGTTTGGTTGCACATGTAAAGCACGTGAATTAATTTTCGTAATTTTTTTTAAATACTGAAGTTGTTTGATTGGCAAAATCATAGGAAATAGTCTCAGAAATTCCAAATTCCCACAAATTGGTGAAATTTGCTTACTAAGGGATTCCTAGGTAATTGTCATTTCCCACAGTAATATGCAACCAAACAATTTTGGCTAAATCCCATGAAATGGAAATTCGTATGAAACAGAAATTCCTATGTATTGTAGTTTTTAATTTTATCTAGGAGCCATGGCTAGTTGTATTTCGTTTCATTGTCATAAACTCAATGTGAACTCTATCAAAACTGGTTACATTACTTTCACCCCTTAAGGAACTTAACGTTACTTAGTTAAACTTCTAATATCCTAAACGAACTTTTTTTAGATGTGTTTAACTACTTTTGTCCCTAAGAAACATAACTTTCCTTATTCGAACTTCGTATATTCGAGGTGTCTTTGAACTTTGCACTTTTCCAGCAGGTAATCAAGGGCAATTTATACTATAGCCCCAGGGGCATGTAGATCCCGTGCCCCCACAGCCCAGCCCACCTAAAAAACAAAAGCCCCAAACAAAACAGCCCGTCCCGGACAGAAAAGCCTGTCCAAAACGAAAACAAAAAAGAAAAAAAAAAAGAGAACAAAAAAGACACGTTGCACATCAACATTTCAGACACAAATCCCCGCAAATCCCCACCTTTTCTTCTTTCCAGAAAAAACC
>CAAKMY010078029.1:0-28394 GCA_901111285.1 Corrigiola litoralis | reverse complement strand
TGCAACGCCTTTTAATAGTATTAATTAAAGTATAGATATTGTAAAGATTGAGGTTTGGTAGGATAATGTGATTTGTTAAACTCGGCAAATCGGAATTATGCTTTACAATTAGAGTTGTTAAAATATACAATTACTAAGAAAAGAACTAGTTTATGTGGTGAGAGCTCTTTTGCCTCAATTAAGAAAAGAATTAGACTTTGTGGTACATACAAAAAAGTGAAAAACCAAGTTTCAATTCAATGTTAGTGGAAAACTAGATTGAGTTGGTTCTTACATTAAATTTTGTAAAAATCAAGATTTTATATGATAATGTCATTTATTGGACCTGATAAAGCGTTGTTCGATTTTGATTCGGTTTAAGTCAAATTACATAAAAACTTAGATTAGCTGAGTTTTAGACATTTTCACTTTTCAACTATGATGTAATTTGATTTTATTGCAACTTTATATATTTCCTTTATACTTGAAATGTATTGTGAGATTGAGATGGGTACATATTCGCCGTTTTATGATTAATTCTTATTTTCTCGGCATAAACGTGACTTTGCTAGTATGAGCATACTAATGATCTATTTTTTTTTTCTTGTTTACGATATGATCTATTTGCTTAGCCAGTTAAGTGGATGAAATTTGAAAAATTAGGACAACCCTTAGGAATAATCCGACATTTCATTTACTTACTACAATTAATCAAAGCTCGTACACTACACAAAATAATTCCACAAATAAAGGTCGGCCGAGAAATTGTTATAATGAAAAGCATACATCGCTTCAAGGCAAAATAGATATGCAAATACTTTTAACAAAAAAAGCATACGCCGTTGCCGGGGATCGAACCCGGGTCACCCGCGTGACAGGCGGGAATACTTACCACTATACTACAACGACTTGAGATGTTAGTGAATTAGAAAATAAGTCATTAATATTCAGATCTTCAAAAGACGTCATCACGTAGCTAGCCCGACAAATGACTAGTCTAATTGCACCCAAAAAGCCACTATGAAAATGGTCATTTTTGGCTAAAAGTTCAATTTATAACAATGTTGATAAAAAATGACCACTTTAAATTAAATTACGACCATTTCTTTTAGGAATAAATAGGTATATCTTAGATGTTTTGAAAACCAATCTAAAAAATAATTGGCGGAGTGGATAAATGCTCGTGTTAAGATAACACTAGCCTAATCTAAACCGCATTGATTGTCGTAGAAATCAACTAATGAATAGGCCCCTATTCTCCTAACATGAGTTCCATATCCTTCAAGTTTGCTCCAGTCCCTTTCAGTTTCCTTGATTTTATTCTAATTCAGTTCAGTGTACTTTTTCGAGTTTCAACTAAAGAGAACATGGCCTAATTTTTTAAAAGGTTGGTACCCAAGTTCGGGACTTACTTTTGTTGTTATAATTTTTTATTTTCGTATGATTTTGATGTATTAATTTTTTGATGGAACAATAGTAAGACTCAATGGATTAATCGTAACTAGTCCAATTCGACCCACTTTGATTTTAGTTGATCGAGTTCGTATTATTGTCATAAAATAAAATTTACAACAAATTGAATTCAGGTTGATCAATATATTGAGTCCGATTGTATCAGGTTTGCATGTAGTGATCACCCTTGCATGTATAGAAGGACCATAGTCTCATTCGCATTTAGATGAACAAAATAATATGAGTCTCGACAAAATTACTCCTAAAATTTTCACGGCTAATAAAAAGCAACTTAGTTAAAAAAACTATTTAAAATAATATTGTATAATAATTTCTTGAAACAACCACAAATGATTAACTGCAACACCCACAAAGTCTTTTGGTCCTAAAGAGAGAACAATCTCAAGTATGATTGTCTCTAACTATTCGTGGCCAAGTCACTCCTAATACATCCTCCCTCGCTATAATGTGAAGATCTTGACATGGAGCTAAAATAGTTATTCGATTGCCCTCCCAGTATATAGGCTCTACTTGCACTTGCCATTGAAGCTTTGTAATCAGATTTCAACAATGCATGAATAGCATGATCAAAAAATGTAAACTACCTTAGGGAGAATATTCTTTGTTAAAACCCCCAAGGGCCCGGTCTAGTGGTTGGAGTGTTGTTCCACCAACTTGGAGGTCATGGGTTCGACTCCTAACATTGGAGTAAGAACTGCTTCGTTTGAAAAGTGATGTTTCACCAAGCTTGGAGGTCATCGGCCTGTGCCTTCGTTGCTGTAATGGTTCTGGCGTATGAACTGCTTCAAGCTGCTAGGCTATCTTGACTAACCTGGTGCTGCATCTGTAGGGTCGGGTGCAGTGCCCGAGGTTTACTACGGAGGTCGTGATAGTGACATCGTCTACTAGAACTTGTGTAGGTTATCCTCGATATTCAAGAAAAAAAAATATTCTTTGTTAAAGTAAGTGACATAAACTTTATTATACATACCTTTCATAATTTCGCAGACCACTTATCCCACACAAGCTCTAAATCCACGAGCTAAAGCCCAGAGTTCTTGGTCACATATATTTACTTTGAAGTTTATATATTCCGCCAAAAACACTATTGTGAATTTCTGATTTGTGATTCATGTTCACACAACAAAAGTAAAAGAAAGGACATAAATAAACGATGTTGTTGATGATCTAATACTGTTATACTACGTACTCCGTATTCATTTGTGATGCTCATGCAATCATCATTCCAAGACCCATAAAGCACTTTGTACCAAAAAAAAAAAAGACCCATAAAGCACTGATTTCAAATCTATAGTACGAACAAATACTATCCCAATTCGTTTTCACAAAACAAGATAGGAGTAGTATATCAAATACGAAAAAGCAAAAGACGCCGTTGCCGGGGATCGAACCCGGGTCACCCGCGTGACAGGCGGGAATACTTACCACTATACTACAACGACCATGTTGCCAACAATATATTTCCTTTACCAAAATATCATCTGACCCCACCGGAAAAACCGTTTGACAATCTTGCCATAACAAACTCAGTAACTAAAACATCACCTTTTCTCTCTCTTCTCTTTCCCGCCTTCTTTTCCATTTTCCAAACAAATCAGCTAAAAAATCAACCAAACTCCAAATTAAATGTACTCTCTCATAAAACTAATAATAATAACAATAATAATAACAAAACAAACACGTAGCTAATAAAATTCTTCTTTAACAAAAAATAAAAATAAAAATAAAAATAAATTTCTTCGCAAATTTCACTCACTTACTTAGATACTCTGTTTTCCTTAGCATAAACCTTAATTTTTAGCTTAATTCGTGAGTTTTTATCTAATTATTATCATTTTCTTACTTATCATCGTCGATTTTTTCTTGACTTAGTTTAGATATAATCATGTAGCTGATGTTTTGTTTTGTTTTGTTTGATTATGAAGTTTATGCTTATTTCGTCAATATGATAGTCGAATGTTCTCGTAATTATTCCTCAGAAAATACTCTTGTGATTATTATTTCTTGATGTTTTTTTGTTTTTGAGATATAGTAATGTAGCTGATATTTTGTTTAACTTCATCATTTCTTTGACTGTCAAAATTCTTCCTCGAAAAATGTAATTTAGACTTTTTTTAGAGGTGTTTCTTTAATTCTTGAGGTTTTTTGGGGATATAACAATGTAGCTGATAGCTTGTTTGATTTCATCAATTTTTGACGTCGCATTTTCGCTAAATTCTTGTAATGATGTATCTAAGTTGTTGTTGTTTTTGTGTTGATTGTTTACAGTGTCGAAGCGCTGCTTGAAGATGAAGCTCTTTTTCGCCGCGGTGTTCGTCTTCGCCGCAGTTCTTTCGCTTCCTTGTGAAGCTACAACTGATCCACTCGACCGTATAACCTTCTCTCTCTGTTTAGTTTATGTACTTAATTTTGATATTTTGAGGAATTAGACATATTACAATTTCAAGCTTTAATTTGCTTTTTTTTTTTTTTTGTTCTTGGATCATGATCAAGTAGTAAATATCTGCATTAATTTTATTTCCGTATCTTGATTTAACGTGGATTTTACGAGTTTTAGTTTGAGCTGAAAAAATAGGGAAAATGTGCTTAGTTTGGATTATAACAAGATGATTGGAACTAAGAAACCGTAATTTGACACTTTATTCACTGTAGAAATGTTGTTAGAGGATCTTTATGTAGTCTTTAGTAATTCAGTTAGATAATTGTTCGGTTATATTTTCTGTAGCGTGAATTTGATGTGTAATCTGGTTTCGACCGCGAGTCGAAATATCTATGGAAGTTCGGTTGTGTTTATATTGAGTTTGGTAGAAGAACTATCACATTGAACTATTATGTGGCTAAGGTTAGATAAGGTTATAAGACTTGGAATTCATATTAGATTGCGACGAAATTGCGGAATATCTGTTATGTGTTTTTCAGTAATTAAGTTAGATAAGGTTATAAGACTATTATGTAGCCAATTAAGGTCGAGTTATTTTGAAGGAAATGTGACAACAACATGATATGAGGTTATGAGACTTGGAATTCATATGATTGCGACGAAATTGCGGGATATGTGATCCACATTTATGATTGTATTGTGCCTTAGGAGTGTTTAGAACCTATATCTGATCATGTCAGGAAGTTTACTTAGTTTGGGACTGTGTTAAGTTAGATATTTGCATTGAGGTTTGTGTTCTGCAGCGTAGAATTTTTGGCCGAAATCTGGTCTTAAAATACCTGAATCTGGAGCTGTTACAGGAGGATTTGGGGACTTGTAATTTATATATGAAATTTGATTGTATTTAGGAATGGAATGATTAGATGTAAGAACCAAAACCTGATCTCGTAAAGGTTGCTTTCTGCAGTAGAAAGTGTAAATACTAAATATTATATGGTGCTAATTAAATTTCGAATGTAAATTTGGTCTGAATTCTGATCTTGAAATGCAGCGAAAGATCTCAAGTCGAAGCCATTATTAGTCTGTTTGTGTTTTAATTTGTTTTCTGTAAAGTTTGTTGAGGATATCTACCTCAATCTGGTTCTTTTTTGGAGTTATAGTCTAGTTCTTTTTGGGGAGTAAGTAAAGAGAGATATCATGGGATCATTGTAGCCCTATTGTAAATACCTTAATGGTTTTCATATATAATATTCGTACTGTATTCGGGGTTTACCAGAAGTCTTAGAAAACATTAGATAGTTTACATGAATGAATTTTGAGCAGATGTGAGATCTCCTAAACTCTTCCTGAAATGCAGTGGTAGCTCTGCAAGACATGTACTACGCCATGAATATGTCCGAGCAGCTCAAGGGATGGAAGGCTGTGGGCGGAGACCCTTGCGGGGAGTCATGGACTGGGATCGAATGTTCTAATTCTTCTGTTATACATATGTAAACACACTGAAACCATGCTCATAAGTTTTATCTGTTATTATAAACTTGCTTAAAACTTGAAGTTCTGGTTTGAGCCTTTCTTATTCTGTGGATATAGCAAACTTCACGGACTAGGACTCAAAGGTCTTCTAGGTGGGCAACTATCCAATCTCCATAGCCTCAAGATCTTGTAAGTGCGCTTTTTTTTAACCTGTAAACATACTACTCAAATTTGCTGGCAAAGTACACTTTTCTGACTTGTTCGTTTGCATAATCAGGGATGTAAGCTTGAACAGCATTGAAGGTGAAATCCCTTTTGGCCTGCCACCTCACGTGACGCACTTGTAAGACCCACTATTTTAGCTTATTTTCACTGATAATACTAGTTATTGCGAATCATCACATATGGATTTTCAAGCTATTTGTCTTCTGCAGGAACCTGTCATCAAACAGATTCTTACTTGGAATTCCACACTCGCTGTCTTCCTTGAGTCACTTACGACATCTGTGAGTAGCTTTTTGCTTTCCTGATTCCCAGTATATGTAGGTCCTTCCCAGATAAGTAACTAATGTAAATTCTCCTGTGCTTTGGCAGGAATCTGAGCCATAATTTGTTAGCTGGACCCGTTGGCAGCGTATTTGATGGTCTTCAGAACTTGAAGGAAATGTACATTGCTTAAACTCAACTACTGATTTACAGAAATATTACCGGTGTTAAGTACATGTGCAGAACTATATGTTGTTTAGATCCCTTTCTTGTGAATATTCACGGCTGTGGATAAATATGATTATTGTGCTTGCAGATTTTCTTACTGCTGGCATGCTTCTTCACTGAAATTATTTTAATGCCCTACCCTCACTGTCTTATATATATTTACTGCTGCAGGGACCTGTCATACAACAAGTTTGCTGGAGATCTACCCAGCTCCTTCGCATCTCTGACAAATCTATCGCAGTTGTGAGTTTAAATTCTTCTGATATAAATATGGTCTAGATACTGGAAATTTCTTGTTGCTTCTTCGCTTGATAAGTCATTGGAAACGTCATGCAGGTATTTGCAGAATAATGAGTTCACTGGTTCAGTGATATGGCTGGCTAAACTCCAACTGACTGACCTGTATGTTGATTTCTCAGCTGCATCTTACTTCAATATTAAATCACTGCAATATGATTTTAGCAGTATTAATTTTGATTTTTTGTGTCAGGAACATCCAAGAGAATCATTTTAGTGGAATAATCCCAGAGCATTTTCAAACAATCCCAAATTTATGGTGAGAGCAGGCTGTACATACTTTTTTGTCTGAGCTTCAAGTTACACACTTGACATCACTATAATATCACTGCTTCATTGTACCAGGATGGGAGGCAACAAATTCCATGTGGCCGCTGATTCTCCCCCTTGGAAATTCCCTTTCGATAATCTCCCGAATGAGCCAAATATTACTAGTCCTCCTACAGCTCAGTCAAGTGCCATTGAGAAGAAGCCTTCCCTTATAAATCAACGTCAGCCAAAGAGAATGTTAAGTCCAGCAGCAGCGGCTTTTATAACGTCCGGAACAGTCATGCTTGTTTGTCTTGTGGCGATTGTAGTTGCTGTCCACAATAAGCGAATTTCTGCTCTGGACTCCAAAAGCTTGGGAAGCAGCAATAGGTCAATGTACTCCATTCCTATCAGTTCAACTGGAGGTAATAATACCAACAAGAACAGAAAGTTCTATATTTGCCTCTTCTTACATTTCTTTACCCAAGTCTGCTCCCTCTCGAGTTTTAGAATTGCTGTTGCAGGGTAATTGATGCAGAGATATAATTACCTTTTCACCTCAGCACTTTTATTAATTTGTTCTGATACTTTGATGTTTAGCAGATCAGCCTTCTATTAGATCTGAAGACCTCCCACTGGTTTCATTTGCCAACTCTCCACCGATGTTCATGCCTAGAAGTGCACCTTCTGTTATTGCTTATATGAGAGACAGGCCAGGTCGAAGCAGTTTTGCAAGAAACAGCAAAATGCCAGCAAGTGTAAAAAAGTTTACATTAGCAGAGCTCCATAAGGCTACAAACAACTTCAGCGTGCAGAACTTTCTTGGGGAGGGATCACTTGGATCAGTTTTCAAAGCAGAACTGCCCGATGGCCAAGTAAATTTTTGAGCTTGAGTCAACTTCTAGAAATTATATGTAGATTCTCTCGTTAAGTTGAACTAAAAAAATCATCATATTCTTGTTTCTCAGGTTCTTGCTGTGAAAAGTATAACCACAGTATCACTGTCGCTTCACGAAGAAGAAAAGTTTTTGGATGTTGTTTGCTTGACATCCCGTTTAAAGCACCCCAATATTGTGAGTCTTGTTGGCTACTGTGCGGAGCATGGAGAGCATCTGCTCGTGTATGAGTATGTGAGGGATCTGACACTTGAAACGGCTCTGCACTGTGAATTTTTTATGCCTCTCACCTGGGGCCTTCGTATCCAGATAGCTGTCGCAGTCGCGCAAGCCTTGGAGTTAGTATTCCTCTTAATCTGAATTGCACATTCCTTAATGTTTGCTTCACAAAAATCTAAATTCTTCTGTTATTTTTACCGGGATTCACTATTATATTAACTAAATTCCTTTTGTATTCGTATTCGTTTACAGCTATATGCATTCCTTGTCACCCCCAGTGGCACACTGCAATCTGAAGGCTGCCAACATACTGCTTAACGACGAGCTTATGCCTCAATTATGTGACTGTGGGCTTTCTGTAATGAGGCCTCTCAGTAGCAATAGTGTCAAGCTTAAGGTAGAAGCTTTTTTTTAACTTCTTTTCTACATGAATATACTCGTATGCAGACTTGTTCTAACAAATGCATATGGAATATTTATACACTTGCTGAAGCATGAACTTGCGTAATACACTTGCTGAAGAATGAACTTGCGGAAATTATCATAGCTTACAGAAAACAGTGACCTCCAATATTCATCGCTCTTTCTGTCTTGTCTAGTTTTTTTGTCTCTAAAATCGAGGTGAAACTTGACAGAGAACAGAAACTGACTCTTCAATTTACCTTCTCCTGTATATTTGTCACAAAACAGGCTTCTGAGATGGCTATTATTGATTGTGGCTACATCGCACCAGAACAGGGGCAACTTGGAGTAGAGAACATAAAGGCTGATGTCTATGCCTTCGGTGTTTTGCTTCTGGAACTTCTGACTGGAAAAAGGCCGTTTGACAGGTTTATAACTGCCTGTGTTTTTCATTATGCCACTGAATTTTATTTCTTATGTTAACAAAAGTTCTCATAATTGTTTACCATGCTTCAGTGAAAGACCCTCAAAAGAGCAATCTCTGGTACAATGGGCCTCTTGTCGACTTCATGATGGTGGTTCATTGGAGGACATGGTTGATCCAGGTCTTAGAAGATCAATTAGCCCCAAGTCTCTCTCCCGCTATGCTGATATCGTAACTCTGTGCATACAGGTACTCACATGTCACAAAATCCCAGACATTACTATATTTGCTTGAACATAGATTGAACTGATTATCCATATTTGCATTCCATCCATAGTCAAATCGGAAACCTTTAGCCCACACGTCTAGAAATTTGAAAAAGCTCCCTTTTAAGTTATGACATTCATGAAAAAGCTGTTAATTGAAGTTACGCATGTAAAGCAGCAGATATATCTGTCTCTAAAGTACTTTTCATACATGTCTAACAGCCAGAGAAGACATTCAGGCCCCTGATGTCAGAAATTGTGGAAGCTCTGTCAAAAATGCCAAAGCCTGGAACAGATGGTGTTGACGGTGATGGCTACGAGAGATCATTCAGGTCGACTCATACTCGCTTTCTAAATTCTCCTGATGTGAGTCTTGTATCTGCCTCAGAACACACATCTCCACCGACTGCAAGAACATAGGTGCTGGCGTGCAGCAGCTGCATTTCCAGGGTGTACAGAACTATCAAGCTTTAACATCTAGGGTCCTCAGATAATTACCCAGTAGGAAGATGGAATATTGTAGATCAACTGTTAGATACCATCAGCAACATTAACTAAGGAAGCAGTTTTTCCGATACTGTTACTTTTAGTAGGACAAGCTCAGTTCGATCTTGATTGATTCACATTCCAATTTACTATGTTTTCCAGCTTTTCGGTCAATTACTCTGAAGTAAATAAACCACAGAAGGACACTTCACAGGCTCGAAGGAAGAGAGGCTCTGCAATTGCTTTGTGTCATTGTGCCTTTTGTATATCATTGGTGCACTCAACTGTTCTGTTCAGTAGTAAACAATGCTGATCAATCAAAACTGTTGTAGCTAAAAATAGTTAGTCAATGCAATCTGGACTTACCAAGCAAATGAACCATATAAAATAACGAGAATTAGGGAAGCCATAGTGACCCGATACTAAATTTTAAAATTAGGTTGTACAACATCACGAAATTTCCATATCCACCATCACCTCCATTTGGTGGCATAGTATATAAATGCTAAGTCAGCCTAATGCTCAGTACATGCTTAACTAATACAAAGATTAGAAATGTAGCAGAGAAAAATAACTAAATAAAATTATGCAGTGACACCACTACTCAACAAGGTATTAATTTCTCCTATAATATTGACAGGTCTTCCATTGAACATGGATGAAAGAGTAGTTTCACATAGCTTCTTCAGCTCCCTTGTTTTGCTCAATGCTGCTTCCTGAAAATAATACACCGATCATTCACTTTAGCATTCATATTATGTTCTGCTCGGCAAATTCGAGCAACAAAATATGCAGTAATATACATCAACCTAAGCATGTTGAATACAAGAGCTGCAACAGGAAGGCACTGAAAATCAATCTCCTATGCCATTTGGCCAGCTCAAGCAGAAATATATGAAGAGTATGAAATCAAGAGATACATCTTACAAATACACAACCACCACCACGGCATTAATTTTCTTATTTTAAAAAAATTAATCACCTTTTCGTCCTTTACAAGCCTTCGTAATTATCACTTTCACTTAAGCCTTAAACAATCCTGTAGATGGATCTCGAGGGTTACGGGGAGGAAAGGGAGGCAAGAAAAAGGCTACGGGAAACCATAACAAAAATTCAGCTCTAAATTCCTGCTTGTGTTATCAAAGTTTAAACACCCCAAAAGAGGTTAATGGTTTAAAATCTCACCAACCGCTATCCTCCTACAAAAAGGTTATTAAAGTAGAACGACTCTTTTGACTCCATGTGCAATACGTATATGAGCTGCTATGTCACATCCTAAAGTAGAATAAAAGAAAGTCTTCCTCCAAGACATTTCAAAACTGCAGGTTATGCACATATATTAGCTGTCTTTTAGTAATTTCCATCAAGCTACCTTGACGACTAGGCGCATACATATATATGATACCGTTCACCATTTTTCACCATGTGTCTGCTCCCTCAGAAACCCCCAAAATCAGTTTTATCACCGATCAAAGTAAAGTAGATTTCCAGGAAATAGGCTGTTCACCAGAATCCAAGAGCAAACCTTTGCAACTTGGAAAAGGTTGGTCCCTTTCTGAGATAACCTAAGTCAGAAAGAGGATTGAAAGGATATGGTTTACGCTGGCAGAAATGTGCTCGTACAACTCCATATTTCAATCACCAAAAGGAATCACTACTATTAGCACCGTAAACAACGGTAACCTAAATACATCATGTCATCAAACTACCCACTAGGGTCTTGATTCTTAAGCAAACAGGCTTTCACATAGCTCATATAACTAAAATACAACACATAATCCATAACATTTCATTTCCAAAACATTTAAAAATTTCCACCTCAGTGGTGGCACCAGAAATATTGTATAAGACACTCACTTGCTTTGGCCAAGATGAAGCTATGGAATTCTGCAGCTCCATACGCTTTGCGGACAACTCAATCAGCCCATCTTTTAGTTTTACTTCATGATGCTTCTTTTCCTCCAGGGTTCGTACTAATCTGTCTAGGAATCTAGAGAAACAAAGAAGAAATTAACCTTAAGCTCCAATTGGCTGACGAAAACAAGTGCTGCTCTGCAATAGATAGACACTGAGATGCAGTGCGCAAATAATAAAGGTACGGAACCTGGCCATACCACAGTGATAATAAGAGAAATGACAATGCAAAATAAACGCTGCAAAATTATCTAAAATGTGGAAAGCACCTTCTTGAGTTGAGAATCATGATCAAGTCCCTCGTTTTCTTGTTTGTTAACAAAGATATGGCCAATGAGATTTCAGAGAGCATGTTCTGAATGGCATCAGAAGAATACTGCTGCAATACAAATGGAGCAACTGCCTGGACTTGATGTTGCAAGGACAGAGTCTCGTCATTCTTCAATTCAATCAGCCGCTGATTTAAGAATGCCTTTATCTGATAAGAAGACAACCAGTCAAACAAAATTAGAAAAGCTTAGATCCGGTACTCTATCATTCATCTTCATTCCCATAAAATGATAGATCACGAACAATTAAGAATGTGAGATAAGGGGTCGGCAATCACAACGTAAACAACGAAGTACCTCAAAAAGATCATCGAGAATTTTATTTCTGTATTCAGTCTCCAAAAGCGGACTTCTATGACCTGAGATTTCTTGAGCTTCAGTTGAAGCATTTAGACCAGATTGGTGAGCTTCCACTGCATTATGCATACCATAATCTTCCTTGATATCTACTTGAGGAATCTCAACACTAACATCCCACGAAATTTCCGAAATCCCAACAGTCCCTTCACTGCTTTCTGCAGCCTGACCAAACTTCTCAATGTCAGCTGCTGATGAATCTTGCAACGCATCACTTGCATTCACAATTTCATAAGGACCCAATCCATTAGCAGCATCATCTGTCTCTTCGATAGTACCAATATCCCAGTCAATCTGAGAGCTGTCCAAGGTAATATCCCAATCAATACCGTCTGCTCCACTGTCAATGATCCCACCTGTATCGACTTGTTCATGGAGGTTAGATGCAATATTTGCAGAGTCCACGAAATCAGATCCAACAGAAACACTTAGTGATGGGGGATTTTCGATAATGATCCTTAGATTTGGGACCACCGCAGTTGAAGTTCGCTGCAAATGCACATCAATTATTGCATCAGATAAAGGCGTTACTTTCATCAAAACCTGATCCCATCTGAGAAGAATATCGTGTCTAGCTACCAGTTAAAGAAAAACATTCAAAAACTGGAAAACAACATTAATATTATATGATACTCCCTTTGTCCCACTATGTTTGTCGGATTTGACTTTTTTCTGTCTCCAAGATCTATATTTGACTAATGTTTTCTAACAAATGTCTCAAGTTACAAAATATTCAAATATAGAGACCGAAACTTGGGTTGCATTCTTTCAGGTAACAACTTCTAAAATCTCAAAATCATCATATTTTGAAGTCAATAAAGAAACACATAGTGCGGTGGAAGGAGTATTAATAAACGAGAAGGGGGAGAAAAGAGAGCAACTTACATCTTTATCAGTATGCAGATCCTTTACAAAAGTGGAGTAGTATTCAATAGCCTGAGTAACAGAACTGCCACTTATGACTTCTATAATACTACTAAATGTGCTTGGAAGGGATTTTGCTGCACTCTCTAACAGCTCCACTCTCACATTACTTCCCTAAGCAATCAAAATAAATAACAATTGCCACATTCAGAATGACAACAAAACACCCTTGAAAGGCACTTTAGCTGTTTAGCATAGTAATATAGCCGGACAGTAAAAAAACCTGCAATCCAAGTTCTTGGCAAGCTTCTGCATACTTTGCTGCGGATAAAGCTGCACTTCTTTTAATATCAGTTTCCTTACGATCAAGCTCCGCAAGCTGTTGCTGTACCTTCTGAACCTGTTTTTTTAGGTAAGGGCTTTGAATTGGGACAAAAGCAATCAACAAAGCTGACGTCAATAAAGCCAACCAAGATTGACCGGAAAAGTGACTGCTTAAGAGTAATCCACTGAAGAGAGTTTGAGCTTACATCTCATAATTAACATTCTGAGCCATCGTTTGAGCAGCCTCACCAAGGAATATCTGATCCTTCTCAAATGACTGGACAATTGCTTCCCATACACCCTGTCCCCAAAGTATGAAAAATTAGCACTTTAAATTATGAGTCTGTTGTATGGTGACGTGGGTCATGGAGAACCGTAAAACGACAAGGAGAACTTACAGCAGCGCCTGAAAGCCGACCAAAAATATTTCGACTTTCAGGAGTATTGTGCAAAAGAATTTCATATATTTTTTTGGCCTCCAAATAACCGATGCCTGGAAATTTAAGAAATGCATACATAAGCCAGTAGAAAAGAAAAGGTCTAATATCAACAAGCTAAATAAAGGGAGCCCATTTTATCTACACAGCTATTGATTTTTTTCTTTTTTTGGCTTAAAGGGATCTCTCAGAACTCCCAGGATTTCTATACTCTTGTGAAGTATTACCACTGGTCCCCCAACCTTCAGGGTCATGTACCTAACACAGAACTAGTGAGTCTAACAGTAAAGGGCAATCCAATTCCACAGGAATGTAACAATCCCGCGTTCCATTTGAACAAATTTATGAAGACCATACTCCCTATAGGATATATATTCCCAAAGAAGTACAATGTACCAAATATACCATAAATTCATACCCAAAAACAAGTTCTAGAATTTTTTTTGTCCTCCTGGATGACCACTTCACTGCAGTCCTCAACCATTAAAATTTGTCTGTTACACTTTATCATAATTTACAAAAAAAAAAAAACGTGTTCACAACCCCAAATTCCAAACACTCAGAAATAAATCCATAATTGACCAATCTTCTAACAAGTTGATGCACAACAAAGTCCACTCTGTAAGACATACTCCCTCCGTCCCAAAAGTACCTCATTGCTTCCTTTTTGCATTCCAAACAAATAGGCCATATTAGCTTTATAACTACTTACTCGATAAATTACTAACTTTTTTTAGTTAACTCTATAACATCATCACTTTTTTTAGTTGTCCCTCGAAATTTCGGTCTCTGATGATAAATTAGTGTGAGATTCTAACAATAATGTTCATAAAGTCGAAATGTCCCCGATATACATGTAAAACACAAACTTAAACATGATACCTTTAGAACTGAGGTACGAGATAACATATAAAATGTATTATGAATGACTGAATGTACAAAAACAAATTTAATACTACTATAGAGGAGCAAGGTTGACCCAATGGTTAGGTATTCAACCTCACCGGGGGTTGTCCCAGGTTCGAAATTCAATATCGCAATGAAGTTAGTACTAACAACCCGAAACCAATACCAACAACAACCAAAACATGTGATCATCATCACAACATGCAATGTGATCAAACAATTCATCTCAATGCCTAAAAACCAACATTTACATTGATCAAAACAAAAAGATTAACAAACCTTCAGAGTCAAGAGTATGGAAGTAAGGATCAATATCCTTAGGAAGAGACCCAAAAGCAGATGAAATTTTGGCCCTCACTCCATTCAATCTTTTCTTCCAATCACTTGGAATTCTCTTCCGATCCACCAACCATTCTTCATTATCAAATATCAAATACCCATATCAAATATTAATCAAATTGCACCAACAAAAATGACAATAACATAAATTTATCAAATATGGCAATAATCATATTATTAAAAAGTTTAAAATTGTTGGAATTTACTACCTCCAAGGCGAGTGGATGCTATGTCAATTGGAAGATTCTGAATGTCCTCTTGAGATGGCATTTTTCTGTAATTGCCCAGAAATTATTTGGGGTTTAATTATGAGGTTTTTGATGCAAAGTTTTAAGCTTTTTACTTTTTTTAGTGCAATTCTAGTAGACTTTTTTTATTTTATTTGGGTTATTTGTTATGGATTGAAAGTTTTTACTACAGAGGTAAAAGTTACTGTTTACAGTACTTGCTAGTGTAAAACAGAAATGATCTTTCACGCGCAGTTATTGGGTCTTATCGAAGGACCGTATTTTTTTACAGGACACTATCGTAATTTTAATGATAAAAAAAGGAAGGATAAGCTCCTTCACTAGTGTAAAACAGAAGAGGTATTGGGGTAAAAAAAAATTGTTTCTGCGGGGGAGTCTCCTATAGAACCCAATAGCTTCTAGTAACCAATCACTCCTCAGTTGTCCATGGGCTAATCCTGATAAGCCATGTGAGTCGAGGTAGATCGGGAACTGGTACAGATTTAGGATTTAGGAAGAAACGATGATTGATTCGAATTGGTCAAATAAAAAAGAACTCGATCTTTATGATTTTGCAATTATCGGGATTAATTAGAACTCAAATTAAAATGGTTTGGTATGCTATGAGTTTTTCTTGTTTTACTTTGAATTATATTTTATACTTATTGCAAAAATGATATGATTTTATCATGTGGACTTGAGAATCACTTGTCTTGATATTGAGCTAATTTAGAACAATTTGGGGCATTACATATGGAAATTGACTCAAATCGCAAGAAAAATATGACTTTGTACCTTTACCAACCTAAAATGAATCATTAGTTCAAATAACTTTACTTTAATTTTTTGGTCCGAAATATGCGAACAAAATTGCTGATAATAATCGAACCCCCAACATTATGATTGGGTCAAGAGAGAACTAACCACTTGAGGTAGGAAAAATAATGAGACGACCTATCTTATCTGAGACTTTGTGCTCATCACTATGGATTGATTTTGAGTAAAGTATGATTGTAGTCTTGCACCCTTTTAGAACTTTATTCATTTGCCTCTAGGAAGATTTCTAAACTCTGAAGGTTCTTAATCATCTCAGCTTAAAAATAGAACTCCCGTGTCAGCTAGCTTCGTGCAATATCGTTTCATCAGTCATCAGCAGGAGACTATAACAGATGTGATTTGCACATTGTAGAACCATATCAACTTGTTACGAATTAAACTAAAATTACAGCCAAGATCCAAATTACCATTTCCAATGCAGTTAACACTTAGACACTTCAGTAAGCAAGCTGGATAAAATAGATACACAGTCTCACAATGTATCTATCAAATTCATAACTAGGCAGGAAGCCAAAGTTCGGCAGGTGACCAAGACAAATTGACCAAAAAGAACACTTTTCGCCCTACTCTTCCATTTATGGCTTATATATGGCAGATCCTTCATAATCATCCACCGATAAACCTGTTGAGGCAATAGCTGAACTCAGTATCTATAAGATCAAAGGTAACAGATACACATGTAAACAGTTTGTCGGAATATTAGAAAACCAGAAGGTTCCTTAGCAACACAGAAGACAAGGTTAGCAGTAGACTGCATCATACCAGATTACCAGGATATTCGGAGCTGTATTTATGAGTTATGACCATTTGAGAGAAAAACTTTCAACTCATCATGGTTGAATAAACCCCGCGTAAGAAACACTGAAGCACAATTACCTACAGTCCTACTCACACACCTCTAGCAGATGTCATCAGTATTAAACATAACTGTTATCTGTAGTTGCTAGGAAGACACTACAAAACAATACAAGATAGAGTGCAAATGCTGAAATGCAGCAACTAATGTCAAATGATTACGTTGATCTGTAAATAGAATAGACAAAAATTAGAGAAACTAAAAGTCGCATTAAGTTGAAATTCATTAAAGCATACTATGTTAAATCCATAAATTACTGCCTCTGGAAGCCAATCAAAGATAGAGAAGTCTTTCCCAAAGCATATTTTAGATCAGATGTAGCAGGTGTAAAAGCAAGACATGCAGAGTTTATACAGGGGAATGTAGGAAGTTAATCAAGGAAGAACTAAACTGTAGAAAGCTATATTGAGAAATGCAGGGTAGAAAGACCAAGGACATCAACAGGACTAGCAGCTTTTTGTCATAACCTTTCAAAGGCAAAATTAGAGAATACAACTTCAGTAATTATAGTAAGTGTAAAACAGCAGCAACCACTACTAAACACGATCAAAGTGATGCCACAGATTCTGAGCTGATGTCATTAGCTATGTATACAAAGATGGTAGCAGCTTAGAAGACAATAGAAAACGTAAGAAAATTAAAATCAGAGAGATGTAATTAGGTATTTAAAACTGGTACTTCGAGTGTCTAGATCTCTACCATCTTTAATCCATTTAGCACTCGCAGCAGTATTAATTTCTGTAAAAAAAAAAAAAAGAAAAGAACAGATATCATTTAGTGGTTTCGACTTTCAAGACACAGTAGCATGAATAATGAAGCTACAACATGGCATGCAGAACAAACTAATATTAATCATGATGTGCAAACACAGCTGACAAAAATCAGAGAAATATCAGTCATATTGTTGCCTTTACCTCTTGTTCCTCCTCCTCCTCCGCCTCCGTTTATGTCTCTTCCTCCTTGAGTTTTCTCCTTCTTGTTGATCACTGTCTGGAAAGTAACATGAATCACTCAGCATAAGGAGATTCTCCACACATAAATGAGCGTCCCAGCGCCTAGACTGATTTCCATAAACCGTGACAGGCTCAATCACCTTAGTTTCCATGTCAATGGAGGTAACCCTATAGAGGCAAAGCAGCACCAACAATTCCTTCCCACCCTTGGTAAAACAAATAGTCCTCTCCAAAGAATGGACCTCTCGTGCTTTCACGGCAGTCAGCAGCCTAGTCCAAGACTTACCCACCCCATATTCTTTCATAACCCATATATCAGACTCTTCCAAGCCATCAGCCATAATACACAAGCACCCATCCAGAACCCCTACATGCATCTTGACATATTCATACGGATCAATGTCTGGAACCGGCACCTCAGCAAAACTATGGGTAGTAAGGTTAAAGCTAACTATTGGACCTAGCGGTTGATAAAGCTCAGTATCGATGACCCAATGTAAAGCGCCATTAACAAGAACACCATCCCCACGCCTATGACCAAAATGGTAAGGGGAGCTATCAAGAACCTTTATCCAAGAATCGGCTTTCAAACTATAAACCATAACTTCACTATATCGACAAGTGTCGTTCTCCCTCTCCAAACCCTCAAAAATTCTAACAAATTTGTAATCATCCGCAACACTATCATACCCGAAACCATAAGTGTAATGGGTTCTCTGATGAGAAACATGGGAGGGCCTTAGCAGGTAGGGGACGACCTTGTAGGTTCGAGTGGTGGGGTTGAATAAGGCAATCGTTAAGTGATGATAGTCGTAGTCATGAAGACATAGTAAGCCATTGCAGGCCCCTTTAATAGAGGCACCTCCAATCTTGGCATGCTCATTGTACTTAAAAGGGTAATCCACATCAATTGGGTTATCAAAGGTGTCGAAATCAGCTAGTTTAAGCAGAGGGTCCTTGTAAACAAAGTAAAGGTTCGTCTTAGTGGCTAAGGACCGTTCCAGGTGGCGTTTCGCGAAATAAGGATCACTGATCAAATCATACCATGATTTGCTTACGCACTTGAACCGTAACAGAGGCTTCGCAGGCAATCGCATGAGTATATCAGACATTATATCCATAGGAAGGCATTCCAGTGACTCCATCTTATCAAACTCCAAAATTACGACTCAAATGATCAATTTTTACATAGGAAAGATGAACTTGTTCAGGCACCTCAAACTGTAACAAAGATTTTGCACGAAATGGACAAGAGAACATATTAGTTATAGTGCTACCTTTGTTGTAAATAAGGCCAAAGCTCATCAACTTTGATCATAGAATTGTTAACTAAATACATATGGAGTTACGGGAAAATAAGATGGCGCCACCTGTTGGTATCAATTTAGAGTCACCCTCTCACAGTGTATTATAATAATCCCCCCTATTAATGTGGGGTCTACCAGGCATTACATGTGAAAGGGTGGCACCAAATTCGGTACCACCCAATGGCGCACTATAATTATATAGATATGATCATGTTCTTAATTTAAACAGGAAAACTAAACAATATTCAAGATGGTATGATCTTGGAATGGGGAAGAGATTACCAGATTACGAGAGCCGATTGACCGACACTAGTAGGGATTCCAGGGAATGCGGAGAAAATGACTTCTTTTTTTTTTAGCTTAGGGGCAAGGAAAGGAAATACAGTATCCTTTATTCACATTATTTGACATAAAGTTTCAAAATCAAAGACTTGATTTGGCAAGCATCAACAAGCTATAGTAAATTAACAACTTACAAACCATGACTAGTATTTGGCCCCGTAAAACTCACGGGGTTGTTTTATGATAACTTTTTCGTGAGTTTTTTTAATTGTATTTTTTAGGTTATATTTGTTTTACATTTTACTTTTTGGTATTTTTTGCAACATAAGTTGAGTTTTGTGGTTTTTATTATACTAATTTTTATGTATAGTTTTGGTTTATTATCATGTTAGAAGAATGAAATTTGAAAAGAATAATATAATTAATGTTATTGGTATATATTAGTTATCTTTTGAGTCAATAACAAATGATTCTATCATCATGGGTGAAATAAATAGTAATAAAATATGATTTAATGTATGCTAAGTTGGCGGTGACATGACATGCTCCTGGAGTTGCAACGCCTTTTAATAGATATAGTATAGATATTCAACCAATAAATTGTAGTCTAGCAGTAGTATACTCTTATTTTGTGGTGAAAACTGTTTTTGGCCAACAATACACTATTGGTTTAACACATTCGTTTCCAAGGAACACAAATATGAAGATACTTTCATTTTTCACAATTGAATATTATAAGATATCGCTCAAACATCTTATCTTTACTTACTTTGGTATACTATGCTCGATAATATGATTGTTCTTTTACAAAGTTTAAACCGAAACAATCTTTAAAAATAACAAACTTGACATCAACTTAAAATCGATTTACTGCACTCGTTACTCGGTAGCAAGCTTATGAGCTTTTTGCACATTAATACCATCACAACCGACATATATGAAATCTACTCCCTATATTCTGAATATCACTTAACCACTCGCAATCAACGTGGATCTTATGTTTAACCAAAATCAAACAATCCGCAAAAATCGAAACTTCTTTGAAACCTCTCTTTAAAGCCAAATTCAAAATGGCTTGTGCTTCCATGGACACACTATTTGCAAAAATATTTCAGCCGTACAACTCGAACCTCCACAATCACACCGTTAGGGATAGAGCTGGCAAAGTTTATCAGACCTGGATTGCTCAAAACACGACCCAACACTTAACATACTCCCGATATGATCGAAAAGTTTGCAACCCGAAGCCGTTCGGCGTTGACCCGAGCAACCCAACCCGATATAGATTTTAAACACAAAATTGATTGAATCATAGTTGGTTCCCTTCAAAAATCAAGTAGGCTTTGTTTTATATAATATATTTTTACTATTTTCCTAAGATTTGAGATAGGATGTTGAATAAAAGTTTATTAATTTGATACTATAGTAGAAATTAACTTGATCCGATGTTGACCCGATGCTAATTTGACTTAAAACTGACCCTGTTCGAAACCAACCTAAAAGAATAAATGCATAGATGTGACCCGAAATCGATATGACTAGAACCGAACCCGAAGGTTGCCATGACCCAAGTCGGCTCGAACCGATATGACCCGACTCAGCCTGGCCTGACCCGTCCGGTTGCCATATCTAATTAGGGGTAGTAACTTTTCGCTTACTAATGTTTACATCTCAAACCAAAGAGGAATACATTAGAAAAATGATAACCTCCTTCACTAGTGCTCCCGCGAGATTGCGGCCCATACGATTAACCCATTGGATTACATGAACAGTTATGATAAAGAGTGTCTTTCTTATGCATAAAAAAAAAAGACTAATGTATATGGATTGAGATTATCCTATATCTATTAGACATATTGACGAAAAACATAAGCACATCCATCAAATATTTCTTGTTTGGAATAGACTGTTAATTCCAATGTTGAAAAAGCCTTCCTTATGCTATGAGATTTTGCACAAACAAAAGATGATCCACCTTTTTCCAAAAAGCACAAGCATCATTAAAAAAATGGTCCTCTTTTTACTAACTAACTTTACTTTCACAATTAGCCAGCTTCCAAACAACTTCTATTTTACATGATTGAACTACTTTAAAATATGACATTAACATATGATACTGATTTATATCTCCCTAAGCAAATGTTAATAATTTTATAGTTTATTTATTGACATGAAATTTGCCATTGTTACTCTCTTAATTATTTGTGTGTTGGATAGGATAATTAATGTAGATTTTAGACCTACCTATAAAGGAAGCACCAAACACATCTAAACTAATCTACATCTACATTTATATATTTTTGGCCCAAATACTGATGGGTGACATTTGTCACAATCCAAAAGATCTTTATCTATCTTATTTGTCACATGTAGCTTCCTTATTGGTTATATTTATAACATCTAATTTCAATAATATTTTTTTTGAAGTTTTATGGTAAAAATCGTACAAATGTCACATTTATCAACTAGTAATAAACCAATAAAAATCTAATACCTGTAATGCAGACTCAAATTGAACCCAAAACCAATTTGACTTGACCCAAAATTGATCCAAAAATATATCATACTCAAATTAAATTTTGCCTTACTCAAAATCCAATCTGAACCCAATCAGAATGACCCCTATAATGAACCTTTAGCATAGTGAGTGGAAAATGAGGAAAAACAAGATCACAAATCATTCAAAGATACAATTCGATCTTTAGAGTATTAAATATGATCACCACATGAGTCAAAATGGTTACTTTATATTAACACTATTATAAAAAGGAAATTTGCTCAGAATATTCTCAAGTTTGACTCGTCTTCCATTTTTATTTCGAAGTTTGCCTCATTTTTTCAGTTTTTGTTCCTATTAACCGGTTTACCTGCTTGTTTGTGTTTATCCAGTCACAACTGCTTACGTGGCATTAGTTTATTTTTCCAAAATACTGCTACCTTCATCTTCGCCACCCTCCTTTATTTCCCCACTTCCATACTTTCCTGCATCCCCCTCATCCCTCCTTCCTCCAACATCCCCAACATCCCCATCTCCATCTCTCCTTTTACTGCTTCACAACCTCCCTTATTCCACCCCCTACTGCCACACCTTCTTCTACCCCACATCCTCCCCTCTTCCTACCCTCTCCCTCCCCACACCTTCCTCTTACCCCACACTTTTCTCAACTTCCAATTTCTGAAATAAGGAGAAGAAGGTGAAAAAATAATTTGCAAGGGGCCTACAAATCAAAAGAAGAGTGACGACATTGGTATTTAAGGAGTAACGAGTTGAAGGGATTTTAACATCATATCACCACACAATTGCAGAGTAATTGCAAAACAAGTAAGTGTGAAGGGGAGGAGTGTGAGGAAAATGATGAGTTTAGAGGTGAATGGTGTGATGGTTGAGCAAGATGATGGTGATGGTGTAAGTAAGGAGATAGAAAGATGAAGAGGACATTAGGGGTAGGTGAGCTAGCAGGGAAAGAGAGTATGGGGTTGTTGAGGATATGTCGGGGGGGTGGCTTTTTAGGCATTGGGTGGGAGAATGGTGGTTTGGGGGTTGTGAAATGAGATAGAGGTGGATGAGAAGAGGAAAAGTGAAAAAGTGGGGGTTGGATGTGTTGAGGGAGTAGTAGGTGACTGTTTTAAGGTAGTGGTGGCCAGCGACGAGTTGTAGATGGGTAATGGTCGGCGATTCGTGTAGAAGGGTGGGTGGGTGGTGGAGTTGGGTTGGGAGAGTGTGGAGGGGAGGGGATATGAGAAGGGGTTAAACTTAAAAAAAATAAAAATAAAAGTCACATAGGATAAAGTCACCGACTACAATGTCTTTAGCCGGTAAACCGGCCAATGAGAACAAAAATTGAAAAAATGAGGCAAACTTGGGAATATTAAGGAATAATCCAAATTTGGGAATAAAAATGGAAGACCAAGCAAACTTGGGAATATTTTGAGCAAATTTTCCTTATAAAAATTGATCAATTCATATTAGAAAGTGACCACTTTAACACCGTCTAAATTTAATTATAAATTTAAATTACACGGTCTCATATAAAACTTTCCGTAAAATTAACACTTATCCAAGGGCAAAAAGGTAAATATAGGAGGTTAGTCTTACTCCCATTTACTCCCATGTCGAAGGACTGAGATAACTTCTCAAAACTCACTCTTTTACTTTCTCTCTCCTCCATTTTTACGAGCTCTCTATCTCACTTAATCTCTATACCACCAGGTACATTTATTTTTCTAATTTCTTCTAATTATTAATATAATTTGTTTTATAATTGTAAATTTTTATGCCTACATTTGCATAATTATTTGCCAGATCAGACCCCTTTTTTATATATTTTTGTGATGTTGTCAATGAGCTTGGTTTGTTGTAAAAAGGGTTCATTTTGGCTTTTAATTAAGTGGGTTTTATGTCTTATGTATAGTGTTTATTGGGATTTTCTTGATTATAGTAAAACCATGAAATAGCTAGGGTTTTTGTGATTATTGTGATGTCATTTTCAGCTGCCCATTTAGCTAAATTTCACTGTTTTACTGTTGTTTGGCGATATCGGTAAGACGGTCTTATAATAGGAAATGGTGGGAATTTACTACGGTTTTTGGTTGAGCTTTTAAGATTTTAAGTTGAGAGTGAACCTGAAAAGTTTGTCCTTGTCGTTTCGTAGGACCACCGTCTTATCAAAGTGTTACTCGTTTGTTGATAATAACTTTTTTGTGCATTGACCGGGAAACCGTGGTTTAATATGGTGTATGATTGTGAATTTGATTGTGAATTTTAATTGATTTGCATTGAGGAGAAATATAACACTCGCCGATCTTTTGGTTCAAGGTTATGAATTTTTTGCTTGATTGTAAAGCACTCCCTCCGTTTAACAATGCAACGCCGCCGAATTAGCATATATATAGTGAATACGAGAGCTATTAGTCAGAAGGGGAAGTAGTGAAGTACGAGAACATGACCAATATTGCATAGGTGGGTGATAGTTTAAAGGGTAAGATGGGAGATTAATGCATTAGTTACTCCATTGGGTTTTTGATAAGCCTTATAATGTGCATTTGTCATTCAAATTTGGTCTTATATTGTGAAATTAGAGAGAGAGTATATGTGGTGTTCTGTAAAAAGTTTTATTGCTTTGCAAGTAGAAATTGTTTCCAAGTGTCGTAGGAATGCCTTCCTCCTAGCTATGTCTTTGTGGCTACTAAGTATACCTGCCTTACTTTTTGGTGGTAAATGCTTGGGGATGGATTCACTTCAATTTTACATGTTACTTCTTCTGTCATAAACCTTTTGAAGTTTTTATACTACTCGCTATTTTGCGTGGAATGTTACAATCATGCCATAATACCCTCTCTCATTTCCAAGGAGCTGTCAACCTTCAACTCCCATAAGTTTTTCATGTGACATGCTATGTGTGGAGTAGGTCTATGATTTGGCTATATGTAGGACTAGAACATGCTGTTAAAAGCGTTGGAATTTATCTTCACCACTGTGTTACTGATGCAATTATTCTATCTATGTTACTTCAATAGTAATCGCTTAATTCTTCTAGGCTTGGTGCAGTTTTCTGATGATTAGTGTTCAAATGATATACTATTTTTTCTTTTGGTGGGGGCGGGGGAGGATATGGTTATGTAGTACATAAGATAATTTTCTGACCAGTTGTTTTTGGTTATATACAGTTAGGACAAATCAATGGGCTCATCAGACCCTTTGGACAAAAGTTACTTACTAGATGACGACTCACCCACAATGAAAGTGATAAAGGGTACCACTAGTGGCTTGGCAGCTGGAACAATCTTTGGTACAGTTGTGGCAACATGGTATGATGTGCCTCGTGTTGAAAGAAAGGTTGCACTGCCAGGATTGATAAGGACCTTGAAGATGATGGGGAACTATGGGCTAACTTTTGCTGCTATAGGTGGTGTTTATATTGGCGTAGAGCAGCTGGTGCAACATTATCGAATGAAGAGAGACTTTGTCAATGGAGCTGTTGGTGGCTTTGCTGCTGGAGCTTCTGTTTTGGGTTTCAAAGGTATAGTTTCTGAATGACCTTAGACTAAATAAACATGATTATTTTATAATTTTGTATTATATTTGATACTCCGTAATTCATAATGGCTTAATACTTACAAGATAAAAACCTCAGGCTTGAGTAAAAGATGGTGAGAAAGCATTGTCAAAACTGAATGTAGGACAGCTTGTTTCCTTCTTTTTCCTTTTTATTAGAATCCTGTGCAAACAATTGAAAAAAAATGAAGGCAAAACTGACAGTCTGAATTATGCTTACATTTAGAACTACGAAGAATATTGAGAAATCTAAGGGTTTCTGTGATTTGCCCCCGCTTTGGTTCAAACTACGGGTTGAGGAAGCAACATTAGGCTTTCTTTTTGACATTTGGCTTTTCTTCCATAGAAGGTTGCCTTGTGTGCAAATAATATAATTGCCGAGGAATGATCCCCCACAGCTTTATCTGATTTTTACATTCCATTGATGTTGCTGCTTATCGGCATTTTTCCTTTTTCTGTTTCGATTATTGTTCTTATAATTTGAAACCATGAATTATTTCAGCCGACTCTGTTCACATCAGAGTAGTTTGACAATCCAAGGATAGTTACATGTTATCTGATTTCAGTTTACACATTGTGCAAGCCCCATTCTGGTATCATTGTGATTTTCAACTGACTCTATCTGAATGGGAGTGGTCTGATAATCAAAGAGTACTATATACCATTTCACTTTCATGTAAAAGGCAGTCTTATGTAGGTCTTAAACTAGTAAAATAGGCAGTCATGCCAACGTTGAACAGGTTTAGGATATGATGTTATTTGGTTGTGGAGCCTCTGCTTTTGTATAATACTCTGAATCGGTCCTCTAGCCAGTTTCCTCTCTGCTCCTCAGATCCCCTTTATTGTGGGGATGTGTCACATGTTTTAGTTGTTACCAAGAAAAGGATTTCAGGGATCAGAACTGCTTGAGAACTGGGGCTCAGACTTCAGAACGATAGTTAGAAAGCTGCTTGAAATAATTCTACTTGTATCCTTACTTTTGTTATCTGTAATTTGGTTTGAAGCTTCTCTTTCTCCTCCCCTCACCCATTCTTCTTCTTTTATTTTTTATTTTTTTTTGTCGGTGGCGAAGATGCGGAGAGCTCAATCCTTTTTGTTTTTTGTCCTGACACTTGCTGTATAAGAAGAGCTTAAAGTTGGCTTGTCGTTGCATATATGAAGCACCCTTGACTATTCCCCCTCCTTCAACTTCCCTCACTCCTAGTGCACCCTGCCGCTTGTGATTGTCTTTTGACTTCTTTTCTGTGTCACTCTCAGACAGTACATTTGCGAAAATGTTAATTGTGTCAACTAGTTATTTATGCAGCTCTTTAGCAAGATGCAAAGTAATTACAGTCGTAAATAGTGTCTATACTTAGGGCATGCTGATATATGCAGGGTTCCACACTTCCTGGTCCTTGAGCTTGAAGCACTAATAAAATATAAAGTATATGTGCATCCTTTTCTTTAGCATCCTATATTCCGCTCAGCCCTTTTCCCCGCAGCGGGGGTGTGAGAGATCAATTGGATATTAACGCTGGAATACTTTGCATATATTTTCTCGTCAAGCAAATAAAATCGATTTCTTATATGCAACCTTATCAAGAATAATTTTGATTTGGCAAAGATTGAAAGGCCATGGGGGAAATTTTGCCACTTGTGGAGTTTTGGATTGAAGAATTTGTTTGTCTACCTTGTGCTCTTTGTTTGGAAGGCAGTATGCTGTAGCTTGTAGTGTTTAAGGCTGTTCATTTTTTCCTTCATGTAACACATGTTATATATTGCAATCCAGGAAGGAGCATTCCGACAGCACTCTCTGCCGGAGCAGCATTGGCCTTCACTTCTGCTATCATCGATGCTGGAGGTCAAACAACAAGGGTGGACAATGGTAAGGAGTACTACCCTTATACCATCAAGAAAAGGCCTGCAGCCACGGACAATCTTTCTTGAGTGATGGCGTAGTTTATTGCAAGAAGAGACATAATTCTCAAGTGTTGCTGTATTCTCTTTGTTATATGGGTATAGCCCCAACTTTTTTTTGTTTGTAACTCATTGGCAACGAATTGTTTTGTGAGTTGTTGAATAAATTTGTTTGGCAATCTTGTTACTCTATGTTTTTTGAAACCTTGAACTTCATGGTTTCTTTTTTGCTCACAAAAGATAGTGAAGGCATTCCTTTTCCTGCTGCATGATTCTTTAGAGATTTGACGACATCAAAGTTGAATTTCTGATGCTGTGGAGTATTTGTCTACTGTCCGTAATAAGCTAGCCAGTGGTTTGTAAATTTCCCAAATAGGAGGTGAATCACAAACCACCTTGTTACATGGGTAGAGGTGATTCTGTGCACCTAATTCCCGCTACCGCTTCCGACGCCTTCAGTGGAGCCTCATAAAGACATGAAGCAGGTAACATATCTCCCACGGCCTTGGAATTGAGACCTAAGAGTCACCAAGAACTTACCACTAAGCAAAAGCCTTTCCTGGTTCAAAGAAACGCCCGTATATACATGCCTCCAGGATCTTGGCTCATGTCATAAACAAGTGATGGTTGTTAGTTGATGGCTTATCAAATTAGTTAATTTTGACAAGCTGATTTTTTTTTTACAAAAAACCCATGTGTTTGATTAGTTGTAAATGCGATTGTTTATTGAGCCTAAATATAAATCATTTTTTCCCTTCGAGCTTAAGGTAAATGTTTTTTTTTTTTACAACACCGTTTCTAGCACAAGGCCATACATCAGTACACGACTTTAATAAATCCTTCTATGATGCCATACATCACCAATAATCAAAATCAGGTCCAACTTGTTTGTATTATCAACCTTCATGTTTGAAATCATGCAATCAAATGGGAAAATAAACGTAAGCTTTAAATAGGAAAGTATATAGTGAGATTTAGACAAATGAAGATTTGCATCGTGGATACATAGGGCCGGGAAGAAGAATAAGGGCACTATGACAATCCCACATACTAATATGAAAGTACTAGGTAGCAACCCGTGCTTCGCACGGTCAGGTAGTACATTCTCTGTAATATTCTTATAATAATATTCTGTAGTATTTTAGTCGCAAAAGTATTGCTTATTTAATGAGCTATGACACCTGACATTCTAACTATAGTGTGTCTACGTACCACATGTCCAACTACACGGCGTCTGACCCTCTAAAATT
>CAAKMY010077986.1:0-15598 GCA_901111285.1 Corrigiola litoralis | reverse complement strand
GGTGCCCTAAGATCACTATATAATCCATGTTTGGTGACCTACAACTAACACCGTTAGCTTTTCCGTCAAATTTCTTCTAATATCAGATTTTTTTACTTTAAAATAATTACTAATTACTAGTATTTTCATTGACCCCCCAAACCCCCAACCTCTATATTCACAACCTCCTAATTACTAATATTTTTATTTTGGAAATGATAAACATGTTATATTTGCTGAAATTTGACGGAAAAGTTAACGGTTGTTAGCTCGAGGTCACCAAACGTGGATTATATAGTGACCTCGGGGCACCAAAAAGGTAATACAAAAATGTGAGGACACCAATTATGAATTACGCCTAACCTCAGGGCACCATTTGTAAAATTTTCCTACATTAATTTTAATTGTGTTATAAGCATTGTTTAAGTGTAGTCTTATTGTTGTTAATTATCGTTGTGGTATTGTACTAAATCGGTAAGTTTGATCACAACATTTATACTCAAGTCCGTACAATCTTGACTAATCATGGACAGCAATGTTTGACATTTGAGCGCATATGATTGCACAATCTTTATTACAAAGATCGTTTAACTAGGTAATTTTCTAAATATATGTATTATAGATCACGTACAATTTCATTGTTGTTGATTTTCATTTTACTAAATCGGTAAAATAGATTGTAACGGACTAACGGTTATACATAATAGAGATAGTTTGTAGTGACCGATATGATCATACGACTTAACTTTGACTAATCACGAACAACAGTTGTTTGACATTTGAGGGAATGAGGTATGATTGATTGTGCACGATCTTTTTTATCACAATGATTGTTTAGTTAATTCACTTTTAAGTATAGTCATCACAGATTTATTGTTGTTAAATATTAACTATACTCAATTTTTACATAGGAAGGGTTGTTGGGCGCATAAAACGAAGTACGATATTGGAAAAAAAATTTGATGATTAGAAACACTGGTACAAGTTTAGTGCTGATCATCAGGCCGTGCCAGTCGGGCTTCGGGCCAAAAAAGCCCGAACTCAGCCCGGTCGGGCTTCGGGCTTTTTGCGCACTTCGTTTACGTTTTCTTATACTTACTATAACTTTCATCTCGGATGTCCATTTGAGGTGATTTTTTTTTTAAATCCACTTTTTTTTCGAGATCTACACAATTATAGTGATAAAAATACAAAATTTCTATTATAAATATAACATAAATTTTCACAATACTTTTAGCGTATTTTTTCAACGCTTTTACTTAAAAAAAGAGCTATAGATAAACAACAATTCAAAATTTTGGGCTTTTCGGATCGGACTTTTAGTTTTGAGCCTAGTCCCAAACCCGTCCCGTTATCGGACCGGGCAAATTTGATCAGCTGTACGAAATTCCTACTAGTAACTTATACTCCTAAAAAAGAAAAAAAAAAGGTAAAAATTTAGTAGTAACGTTAATATCCAATAAGAAAGAATAAAAGAAAGTAGAAGAAAACCTAAAGAAGGCTTGCGTTTTGTTCATCTTCTGCCTCTCTACATCTTCTCTTCCTTCACCAGTAAATACTACAAGAGAGAGAGAGATTGAGAGAGAGAGAGAGATGTCAGATCGTTTGACGCGTATTGCTATTGTCAGCTCTGATCGCTGCAAACCCAAAAAATGCCGTCAGGAGTGCAAGAAAAGTTGTCCTGTGGTTAAGACAGGTGTGTATATACTTTAGCTTCTTTCTTTTTGCATCAACTTATGCTGATTTTATACAACTGCTTGAACTTAGATAAAGTTTGCAAATTTGAAACTCAGTATTATTCACAGCATCATGGTCATATTCAGGAACATGGGCAGTTTGTGAATGAAGATAAGATGCCTCTAATGATGAAATTGTAGCAAATAGTGATGCAATTAGGGTTTGGTTAAATTGGGAGTAAATCTTTTCTGAGAATTTACCTTTTTCCTCAATTGGGTTTGTTCCTAATGGTGTTTCAGGAGTGCCCACCTCATTATTTTCATCAAAGATTGAATCTTTTGGTGCACAAATAAGTGATCATGTTTTTTTCAGTATTATTGGGTAGTTCATCAGAGAAGAATTCAAAGGCTTTGGACTTGAAAGAAAGGGCTAATTTTTGGAACATTTCAGAGATTTGAGGGGGTTTAATGGATGCATCAAATTCAGGCATTTTATTTGAGGGGGGGGGGGAGTATTTAATCAAAAAATTTAAATTAAAAGGTGTGATTTTTTTTTGGTACAAAAAAGGTATATTATTTTGTGTTAAAGGAATGATTTTGGGTGGAAGGAAGAATGGAGTGTGGTGTGGGGGAGTGTAAGAATGAAGTGGACTTTTTGGTGTTTGATTATAGGCAGTAATGATAAAGAGTTGAATAGTGAAGTGAAGTGGGATGGTTTTGTTTGTTTGTTTGTTTTTATGAGGCACTTATGTTGGTAGCAATGTGTATCTGTTTATGAGCTTGATGTCAAAATGGAACTATGCGTCAGTAGAGCTGAATCGCAATGAGGATTGCGTTGTTATTAAATTATTAATCAGTTTATGAGGCACTGATGTTGTTAGCAATCTGCGAGTGTAAAATTTCCTTTGAGTTTCTGATTTTAAACTTTGACTTTTAGGGAAACTGTGTATTGAGGTTACTTCAGCAGCAAAACTCGCCTTCATCTCCGAGGAGCTGTGCATTGGGTGTGGTATCTGTGTCAAGGTCATTACCACATGCCATGCTTCTTCCCCTTTTCTTCTAATACATATACAAACTGAATGTGGTTGTCTTATTTGTGGATGCAGAAATGCCCCTTCGAAGCAATCCAAATTATAAATCTGCCTAAAGATTTAGATAAGGATACAACACATCGTTATGGCCCCAACACTTTTAAGTTACATAGGTGAGTTCATTTGGTGTGTGCTCTTATGTTTCCATTTATTTTTCTTCCCCCCTACTTGCTTATCGAGATGGGGCTCTCTTAGAGTTTGATGCTATATTCTGTTTTGGTCTTGAAATCTTTGTACTTTGTGCTCTGATACAAAAGGTGAATTATGCAAAATTACCTCGTAATATTGATCTGGCATAAGTAAAGTTGTAGGGTAGCTAGTGAGAGATGTTTGATAACTAAGTATTGTGTTGGAAATAATTGATAAACTTTATGTGAGTACTTTTGCAATTATATGCTTGAGTATAGTTTGGTATTGTTAGTCAGTTACTTTGGCATGAATCGCGTCACCCTCAGTTTTCATTGGTGGAATGTTGGAATACAGGCTACCTGTTCCAAGGCCAGGACAAGTCCTTGGTTTGGTGGGAACTAATGGTATTGGGAAATCAACTGCTCTGAAAGTCCTTGCCGGAAAGTTGAAGCCCAATCTGGGGCGGTTCAATGTAATGTTTCATTTAACTGATTTTTTCAATTTCTTTTTGACAACTGTCTGTTTTACTAGGTGATTGTATTTTTTCGCAGAACCCTCCAGACTGGCAGGAAATCTTGACCTATTTCCGCGGATCGGAACTGCAAAATTATTTTACTCGCATATTGGAGGATAATCTGAAGGTACTGCCTACACTATTGTTAGAATATTGGTTTAGACATTCCTCCATTCGTGATGTGTTTTTCTGTATTGTGTTGGTGGTTATTTCCTAGGCATGTCATGAGCACCTGCTTTTGATGATCTTTCTTGTTCCATTGTGTTTTTGCGTTGCCATTTTATTTGCATTGTTACTGATGTATGTCTTTTTTTTTTTGTTACAGGCAATTATTAAGCCCCAGTATGTTGATCACATTCCAAAGGCAGTACAGGGCAATGTTGGACAGGTATTGGAACAGAAAGACGAGAGAGATGTGAAGGCTGAACTATGTCACGATCTTGAGCTTAACAAAGTTTTGGATCGTAATGTTGGGGATCTGTCTGGTGGTGAACTGCAAAGGTTTGCGATTGCAGTTGTGGCCATACAGAATGCTGAGATATATATGTTTGATGAGCCTTCAAGTTATCTTGATGTGAAGCAAAGACTCAAAGCTGCACAAGTGATCAGATCGTTGCTGAGGCCTAATAGGTATAATTGTGTATGAAAGTATTCTTGTGCTCTGCCCCAGTCAACAGCAGTATCTTTACACTTGAGGAGAGCTAAAATGCTTGCGTACCTTTTTACTTTGCGTGTTTCAGCTATGTTATCGTTGTGGAGCACGACCTTAGCGTTCTGGATTATTTGTCGGATTTCATATGCTGTCTATATGGTAAACCTGGTGCATATGGAGTGGTCACCTTACCATTTTCTGTCAGAGAAGGAATTAATATTTTCTTGTCGGGATTTGTACCCACTGAAAATCTTCGGTTCCGTGATGAATCTCTAACATTCAAGGTATCCTTTCTTCTATGAATTGTACTTTTAGTTGCTCTGTGTGTGTGTGGTTAGGTTGCTCATCTTACTTTTTATAATCAGGTTGCTGAGACACCTCAAGAAAATGCAGAGGAAGTTGAGACATATGCTCGATACAAATACCCCACCATGGCAAAAACTCAGGGTGGTTTTAGGCTGCGTGTCATGGAAGGTGAATTTACAGATTCCCAGATCATTGTTATGTTGGGAGAAAATGGGACCGGGAAGACAACTTTCATTCGTATGCTGGTACTTTTCTCTTTCCATTTATTAAAAGATGTAGACTAGAAAACATATTAAAACGTTTCTCTACTTGAAGTTCCCGTACTTCAGAATAATAATAAAAATATTGTTTTTGAAAAACTTGGACTCTTAAATGGTTTCCAATTGTGAAAATTTCAGGCTGGCCTACTTAAGCCTGATACAGTTGAAGATTCTGATGTGGAAGTGCCAGAATTTAATGTTTCATACAAGCCCCAGAAGATCAGTCCAAAATTCCAACATTCTGTGAGGCACCTTTTGCATCAGAAAATAAGGGATTCATATATGCATCCTCAATTTGTCTCGGATGTCATGAAGCCTCTTCAGATTGAGCAGTTGATGGACCAAGAAGTTGTGAATCTATCTGGTGGAGAGCTTCAGAGAGTTGCATTGGCTTTGTGCTTGGGAAAGGTAAGCCTTTTGACTCCTGCAGACATTTATATTACATTGAATTTCTATAACAGATTGCCCTCATTTCTCTTCCCTCCTGGCTTCCATACTGTTCATTTTGGTGGTTCTTTTACCTGCACATGGATGTGATACTAAGATTTGTAGGTGCTAAATGATTTACAATTTTTATTATGTGGCCCTATTTGGGTAATCTGTTCATTTTGGTCAGTGAACACCTGGCCTTATATTTATGTCTTTCACTTGAGTAATTGGCTGAATGTGTGGTTATCTTATGAAGTTTGGCAGCTTTAACATCTTGCTTTCCGTGCTATTGCAGCCTGCCGACATTTATCTGATCGATGAGCCTAGTGCGTATCTTGATTCTGAGCAGCGTATCGTGGCTTCAAAAGTGATAAAGAGATTTATTCTGCACGCCAAGAAGACTGCATTTATAGTTGAACATGACTTTATAATGGCAACATATCTAGCAGACAGAGTGATTGTTTATGAGGGGATACCATCAATCGATTGTACTGCAAACGGCCCACAATCATTATTAACTGGAATGAATCTTTTCCTATCTGTAAGTCTCACTTTTTCTCTTGACTTCTGTATGGGAAGGAAAATAAAAAGTGATATCTGGAAAATTTTAAGATGACCCTGACATTTTTTAATGACATGGATTTGTATAACTCTTTTCCAAATTTCTTTGCTACAGCATCTGGATATCACATTCAGAAGGGACCCAACTAATTTTCGCCCTAGGATCAACAAATTGGAGTCCACAAAGGACAGAGAGCAGAAATCGGCTGGAACTTATTATTACCTGGATGATTGATGTTGTTTTACATAGGTTTGTCCTTTATAACTATGTAGCTTTCACATTTTTGTTGAGATATATCTGGATATCTTCGCCTATGTTTTTCTGCCGATTTTCCCTATCTGATGAAGAAGTTGTATGATTTGTTGAGTGGTTAACCTGGAATTGAAAAAATGTTAGGACGGATAGTATCCATTGGGTGAGACGTATGTTGTACTAGCTTGAATCTGGCTAGGACTTCTTTTCATGGTTGCATGGAATCAAGGATCAGGACGGAAACGGATACCGGGACTGGGATGGGCAAAGGGTAGCAGTACGGCAAGAAAAATATTGAGAAACAATTGAAGGTTAGATAGGAAATAGACTTTACATTTAATTTAAATAGTAGATCATGTCCCCTGTGATACTTGTAAGGTACCCAAACTTTTTTCGAAATCAAATTAGAAGTATGCATGAATCGGCCTTGGGTTAGCATTCTAAGTCGACATAAAATCAAGTACGGAATGGGAACGGGGACAGCAGAACCTAGGAGTTTCCGTGCAACCTTGCTTCATTTTGCTTGTGAAACCTAATTGTCATTTAACAGTCGTATAGGCTTATCTTAGTCTGTTTGCAGAGGCTTTGTTGTGTTCTCCTTAAGTTTAGTGGTTGTGCAGGTCTTTGAGGGATTAGTGAGTCTCTGCTTCTGAGTGCCTCTTCACCACAGTTTAGAGGGTCTTCACTAGGATCACGGGAAAATGTCTCGCTGCCAGGACTCCATAGGTGTAATATTTGTGGAATCTTGTAATGCAATTGATAGCTCTGTTAAAAGGCTGTGAACGAGTTCTACTTTTTTGACCTGTCCCTTAATCTCTTTTGAGAGCCTTTATATGGTCCATTATTTGTTTGTGTATCTTGGATAATGAGAGGTAAATTAAGATGCTAGTGATGGGTGAAGAGCCATGATGGAGTATTGATGCATGTTCTCATTCAACTACTGTACCCTTTTCTGTTCATATGCTTATGCGGCTTATAGTCGTCGGAATTCCTAATGTTTGGATTGCTTGCTTTACAGAAATTGTGAAATTAAACCTGGATGATACTGGCACTTGTTATGGATGTGCGGCTGGCTGTTTTCTCGGAGACAAATTGAGGGGGTGACTGATTGAGGGAAAGGGGAAAGATAGCTGGCCCTTGTGGCATCATTTATTTTTGTTATACTCGCCTTTGTACTCTAGCACCTTGTAGCTTGAGCTACTCTGTTGTAACCCATTTTTGCACCAAGTTTGGGCAAGGGGTTCGGTGAATCACTAGTTAAAGGTACTGCCTACTGAGAGTGTATTTCGCCTTTCTGGTCAAATTTTGGCATCTGTCGTAGTTAGAATGCTTGTGTTGAGATATGTTGAGATATAATAATGTGTGATTTGCTCTCAGTCTGTTTCTCTTATTAGTGACTAGCACAGTAGTACTAAAGCAAAATTTTGTATACTGCTGGAGATTGACCTGATGCTTAGGTGAATTATGTTTATTAATGCTTGAAAGTTGGAAACATTCAAGAGAAAGGGATAGAAGGCAATTTGTAAACCCTCCTACCACCTTCGTGTGGCAGTTTCAAGGAAAATAGAGACCTAAACGTAATTTCGCTCGACTCTTTCTTTCCATTTTAAGGAGCCCCCTCCATTTTGCTTGGTTAAATTGAAAAATGTGTGGGTACTATGGATGCTCATCTTACATGTGGACAACCGCCACCGACCACGGCATACCATCAGTGACCTCAACCACCACTTGTTCCGACAATGTTTTTAAATAGCTTAAAAACAGTGCTTTTAATTAATTTAGTTTCATAAATTACTTGATGGTCAAAATTTGTGAAATAGTATCAAAAATAAAAACGCCAACTTATTAGTTGAGAGGGAGTAGAGAAAACTAATTTTTTCACTCCTCTAGCCCCTTCAATGTGGACATAGAGTAGAGACTCCTATTCCGATCTACTTCTTCACATGAGTGTAAAAATCACAATATAAAAGTGTAAAAATCATTTCCCTATCACTAGACTTACAAACTAGGAATGTCCATCAATCATCATCATTCCTCATATGACCACTGCAGCTCTCCCCATCTTATTACCGTTACCATCACAAACACCAAAAATTACCCAAAAAGTTTACAAAAAGTAGAACTCACTCAAAAAGTGCAAAACACAAACAAACAAACAAAACCATCTCAGACCAAGTTTATTGGTGACACTCAAAGTTGAGGGTCACCAATTTTTTATTAATATTTTGAGTTGCCACATACCCCTTTTCCACCCATGACATTTTAGTTATTTTTTGCACTTCATTGGTGACTCTCTCACTCACCTTGACCTTCTTTTCTCTCTCCTACTTTATAATATACACATCAACTATCTCTCTCATATTTTATCATCTTAGTCATTTATCTCATATTTTTTAGAAGTTGTTGTAATTATTATTAAAATATCAAATTTGGTCTCTATTTGTAGAACACAAAAAAATATGCATGTTGGTATTTTTTATTTATTTTTTTGAATTTTTTATATTCAATATATAGCCGTTACAAGATTTATTACGAATATAATTTCTGGGCAAATAAATGAGTGACACATGTCGCTTGCAGAAACTTGTAAGTTGCCCAACCACTTGTCACTTGTTCGTTGGTGTGTAGATGCTTTTCTTTCTTTTTTCTTTTTTGTTTCACCTTTATCTTCTTTATCCCCTCTTTATTTGACACATGTACCAACTTTTTGCATGACACTCTCAATTTTTCAATGTCACCGCATGACTCTCAACTTTGAGTGTCATGACTCCCTTTTTCATTCTCATTTTTTTTCCTTCAACTCTCACGTGGGAGAGGGTGACACTCAACTTTGAGTGTCACCAATAAACTTGGTCTCACTTCACTTCATTATTCAACTCTATCATTACTTCCTATAATCAAACACCAAAAAGTCCACTTCTTTGTTACACTCCCCCACACCACACTCCATTCCTTCCTTCCACCCAAAATCATTCCTTCTACACAAAAAATCACACCTTTTTTGTACCCAAAAAAAAAAAATCACACCTTTTAATTTAAATTTTCATTTTCATTAAATACCCCCCAAATAAAATGCCTGAATTTGATGCATCCATTAAACCCCCTCAAATCTCTGAAATGTTCCAAAAATTTGCCCTTTCTTTTAAGTCCAAAGCCTTTGAATTTTTCTCTGATGAACTACCCAATAATATTGAGAAACAATCAGTGATTTGTGGACCTAAAGATTCAATCTTTGATGAAAATAATGAGGTGGGCACTCCTGAAATACCATTAGGAGAAAACCCAATTGAGGAAAAAGGTAAAGTCTTGGAAAAGAATTATGCCCAATTTAATGAAACCCTAATTGCATCATTATTTGCTACAATTTCATCATTTGAGGCATCTTATCTTCATTTGCAAACTGCCCATGTTCCTGATTTTGATCATGATGCTGTGAATAATGCTGATTTTGCCTTAGTTTCAAATTTGCAAACTTTATCTGAGTTCAAGCAGTTGTATAAGAATTACTATGAGAACCCTAATTTTAATGTGGAGTTCTCAACTGGGTCTTGCTTGGAATTTCAAGTTAATGAGAATCAGCATAAGCTTAGGGCTTTGAAGTCTGTGTTTAATCGTTTGCAAGCTGAGATTGATGTGAGGGATGAGGAGGTTTCGGCGTTGCGGCGGAAGGTGGAGGGGTTGAGGGAGGTGAATTCGAGGTTGTCGAAAAGGTTGGAGAAGGAGGAGGGGGGTGGGGGTGGGGGTGGTGATGAGGTGTTGTTGACTGTTAGAGTGTTTGATAAGATGTTGCGGGAGGCGGTTAGCTTTTCGCATAGGTTTACGAAGGTTTTGATTGGGTTGATGAAGAAGGCGGGGTGGGATTTGGATTTGGCGGCGAATTCTGTGTATTCGGGTGTTGAGTATGTGAATAAAGGGCATAATCAGTATGCTTTGTTGTCGTATGTTTGTTTGCGGATGTTTCAAGGGTTTGATTTGGTGGATTTTGGGTTGGGTGAGGGTGGTGGTAGTTGTAATGGTCATGTTTCGGCCTCTAATGGGGAGAGGAAGGGGATTTTTATACAGAAGTTGAAGGATCATGTTTCGGCTAATCCAATGGAGATCTTGAGGAAGAATCCGAAATGTGATTTTTCGAGGTTTTGTGAGATGAAGTATCAAGAACTCATCCACCCTAGTATAGAGTCATCTATTTTTGACGGCTTGGATCGGGATGAAGTTGTTGTTAATTCATGGAAGTCATTGGGTGTATTTTATGAGTTGTTTATCAAGATGGCAAGTGCAGTTTGGGCACTACATAAGCTCTCCTTTTCCTTTGATCCTCCAGTGGATATTTTTCAAGTGGAGAGGGGTGTTGATTTTTCTATGGTGTACATGGAGGATGTCACCAGGAAATGCAAGTTCCCTTGTAAACTAAGGCCAAAGATTGGATTTACCGTGGTTCCAGGATTTAAGATTGGGCAGACAATTATTCAGTCACAAGTTTATTTGCCTGACATGAAATCTGTGGATTGACTGAGAGTTGAAGTAGACTTTGTTGTAAAAGGGTCGCTAAGAGGTTTCACTTAAAACTGCAATATATTAAGCTGTGACAAATGTTGCTGAAAATCCAGATTCAGACGGAGCGTAGTGGTGCTACATGTTACAGGGTGGCGTCAGCTATGTCTATCTGTGTTGACAAGAGAAACTGCACAAAAGCGGGTTTGGTCTAATTAAGCAGCCATTACCCAGTTGCGGAAGATGGAGGGATTGTATTTCAAGCAATGGAAGGTGGGGTGTTGCATGAACAAGTGCGTATAGTGATTCTACTGGATACCGGTATTTCTTCATGTCATGTTTTGTGTTTCTCTTAGTGCTTTTGTTTAATTTACTTTAAGTCCATAGTCTTTAGTGTAAAGAGTGCTTGTAAACACGATATGTAGGGAAGGCTCTTGTTGACAGTGAATACATAACGAAACTGTATCTAAGTCACGAGTTTGGAAGAATAAGAGAAATTCCAGCTCAATAGGGATATAACGTGTTACTTTCAATTGTATATGATAATCTGTAGTTTTGCTCGTTCTTGACAGAAAAACCTCTTGTATTATACTCCTTTTTACCGAATCAAGATTCTCAAAGTAGCAGTTACCCGTTAGTTTATTCTTAATCTTGTCTTCGCTAAATGATACTGGAAGTCAATGCAGTCCCAAGGTGGTGAATCTGATGCAGTGATGCTTCATCTATTTTGCTTTCATTGTTGATGTGCTCTTTTCTTTTGGTCCTTTGTATGTCTAGTATTATCAGTCAAGTTTTCAAATGGAGTAACCATTTACTTGTATTCTGTTAGTACCTGCAAGTTAACTGCACCTGTAGTCTACTGGTACTGCAACTTAACTTAAGCTGGTTTCCATGATTCCATCGGGTGTGATGTTAACTTTTTTTGTTTTTGATGTTCTTATCTGAAGTTGCACTTGTAGTAGCAGAATGTGTTTAGTGACTCTGCATCTCTGTGGTCATACTATTGATTTGCATCTTTGTGCCTTGAAATTGCGCTGCTCATTGACATGAATTTACGGTAGATGAATGTTAGTTGCTCCAATTTGGTTAATAGAACGAAAATTATCAGAAACAGTCTTGTTCGTCGGAGGGGGGTGGAGACCGAGTTAGCTAATTTGTTCGAGCTCCTTAGTTTAGATCTCTAATTCAGCTTATTCTTCTGTGCCATATTTATCAACTGGTTGCAGTCCATGTAAAGGTTTGAGTTTGTCAGTCCAAATTACAGTTCCTCGTTATAAAGGTATGCATAAGAAATTACAGTTCCTCTTTTTAAGGTATGCATAAGAAATTACAGTTCCATGCCAGACCTATATTTGTGCCTTCAGATTTGATTATGTTTGATTGTTTGAAGGTATGCATAAGATGTTATCTCTGTCCCGATGTGTAAGATAAAGCTAGGTAGTTTGATGGGTACTGCTTGTTTATGTTTTCATTCTTTGATCTTTTTTTTTTTTTTTTTGAAACATTTTCTGATCTCTGGTTCTTTTGATATTTAGTGATTTCCTGACAAATATTGTTGACTTGATCAGATTTCTGTTGCTTTGTTGTACTTTGTCAGAATTTGTTCCTCATTTCTAGTTTTCTCCATCAACCCCCTTTCCCCAAAGGCAGAACAAAAAACTCTTGTATCATAGGCCAGATATCCTATTCATTCCATAGTATTCTTCACCACCAAGCTACTCAAACTTGTTCTTTTCTCCCTAATTTCTGGTAGTTGTTCGCCTTATCGGATAGTGGCCATTTTCGTGAAATTCTTTGTTTGAACTTTTGTAACATCTGCCGGATCAATCTGTCTTGACGAAATTTCCTTACATTCTGGAAGCTTATTATAACGTCGTAGTTTTGACAAGTCTGGGACTAGTAGTGAAGATTGCGTCGAATGTTAGATTGCATGTTCGAATTCACCTTGTTGTAAACATTGTACTGCCTCATATTGACCTGAGATAAAGTCTGTAATTTCGATCAATATAAAGGGAAAATTGAGATGTACAATTAGTGTATCTGTGATGACACTAGATGTCTCGGCGGTTGCTCAATTCAGTATTTTGCCCGGGGAACGGGGACATATAAAAGATTAGTGCTTCAAAAGTAATGTGGAAAAGAAAATAGATTATAGTCCTAGGAGATTAAAGAAACACAATACGAGATATTCTACTATTAAAGCCGAAGATTCTCTAATTCTACAAGTACAACTATTTGTTATCTACTTGCCCTTTCAGC
The DNA here is from genome assembly GCA_901111285.1 of Corrigiola litoralis. Taxonomy (NCBI): domain Eukaryota; kingdom Viridiplantae; phylum Streptophyta; class Magnoliopsida; order Caryophyllales; family Caryophyllaceae; genus Corrigiola; species Corrigiola litoralis. The sequence goes on along the minus strand of CAAKMY010077986.1, from coordinate 2,998 downwards.
TGGCATTGGCATTTGGGTAGACTGAATCTCAGTAGCCAACCTAAAATTGTGGCTTTTTCAGTGACAAAGCGTTTTGGATTGTTGATTAGAATCATTGTAAACTCCGACAATCTAATTCTTTTTGTGCACGTATTCGTACGAGTGTTCTCTCTGGTCCCTTTAGCATAAAGTATCTGAGTATCATTTGTATTTGCAAATGCTGTCTATTGGACCTCAAGAATGGGCTTGTTTCGTCGGCTTGGAAAATACTATGGGTCCTTGGCTCATTAGAGGTTACCCATTATGTACACTACTGCCATGATATTAAAATTACCACACTTAAACATGTGACAAAAAATGTAAGGACATGTACAACACAAGACATTCACTAGTAGAAAGTCTTGTTGAGACCATCTTTTTTTAAATTAAAATTAAAACTCCAACATCCCCACACACGCTCGCCGCCGCCATTCAGCCTGGACGAGACTGGGATGGGTTGTGCGCACGTGCGTGTGTTTGGGCGTATTCAGGCCACCTTCCTTTTTGGGCCTATTGATGTCTAAAGTCGTCAAAAACACTAATACACTTAATTCGCATATGTTATCGTTTGTGGATGCCAATCCTTTAAATTACGAAACTATGATTGATAATGTCTCGTTAATTTCGTGATTAATTACCTTTTATAACTAATTAATTTGGTAACTGTGGATTTTTCTCACATAATTGATTATACTTAAACATTTTTGCGTTATGTAAATTCACCATTCTTCATTTCTAAGCACACAGAAAAACAATAAATACTCTCCTCCCCTATTAAACTTTTCCGGGCAATTGTATCGTGTGAATTCCGTCCTTTTAACCACGAGTACTCGTGTTCAAGAGTTGTTGTATTAACCTTGAGCACTGGGCCGACGTTGTACGATAAGCATTAAGGTCATGCCGAAATTCACTCTCAAGTCAGTGGTGTTTCACGACGTAACTTTGTTTCGATTTTGGTTTGTACATCGTCATTGTTGTAAGCCATTACATAACTTGTTGTATTCCAACACCTTGGTCTATGCACTCGTGACTTCAGAGCTGAAAGATATTTGAAGGTAAAAGTTTTTATTGGTAAAATCTAATATTTACAAAAAAAAAATATATTTCAAACAGTTGGAAAAAATTGAGGATAAGGAATCTATGTTGACAATATGTCCAATCTATTAGAACCGATACAAAATTAGAACTAGACTTACTTTTGATATTATCAAATTTAAAAGCTAGGTTTGTTTTGTAAGAATCTACGAGATGTCCTTCGAGAGTTATCTTATCTGTTTCACATGTAATACATAGTACACTATATAATAACGTGTTCCAAGAGAAATTATTTTAAGTGAATAGTACTCTAAATTAAATATGTTGAACACTTAAGACCCATTAAGTTTTATCTCATTGCAACAGAGATATTGTCTTTTGGTCGTACTTTATTAACCGATAAGCACATATGTGATTATTTAGAGAGTATGTTCAACATATATACTATTGGACCCTTACACACAAAATGGTGTGCGGGGGTGTAATATCTAGAGTTAGATGTTATATTGTTACCGTGCATGATTAGAGTTAGTTATGAGGTTGTTTAATTAGATTTATTTAAGGAATTATTAACTTTAAAGATTGTATTTTCTAAATCATAACATATTTAGACAAGGGAAGCCTAATGAAGGATGTACACCCTAAGGTAAGCACGAGCCTCGTTAAAGATATGATTTGATATGATAGCCCTATACCTCATATGGAAAAAAAATTCCTTATACCACCACTACATCCCAAAAGAAAAATGAAGGGGCCCTTTACTTTTGGGACAATTTCACCCTAACTTTATGCAAAATCGCCTTGGTGTCCTTGTGAAGCCTGAACCCCTACCAATATGAGGTTTTTTTTTCTTCTCCTCACAAGTATGGGAAGTTATTTCTCCTCGTTAAATATGTGAGTTCATTGTTTGTTGCTTTTATTATTGTTGTTATATACTTCTATTACCATCAATAGCACCAAGCTAAGTAGCAAAGGGATTTCATCTGGATTATCATAATTATGCACCAAACTATAGTGCTTGGTTTGTTAGATTAGCTGAAGCTTTGTTTGTTTATTTCCGTGAAAAATGGTAGACATTAGATTATCCCAACCCCTATATATAAAGTAGAGCTTTACAATTAACATGTTTGACATTGGAAACTTGAAGAAGGTAGACGAAGGTCCATTAAAATGTAGATGAGTTGTTCGTTTCACTGGAAAATATTTACAGTAGCTGTCAGCTGAGTTATAAACTTCTAACGTAAATGTAGTCTCATATAGAAGAGGGTAAATTTTACTTTCTCAATGGTGCAGTATATCTATATCTATAGGCAAAATGTATGATAATTTTGATAGTCTTAGGCTCTTTTTTTCGCTGAGGGATGGGGGTGTTCTGTTAATAGAAATATAAACATGTATGATGAGATTCAAGTTGTTAGGGATTGAACCCTCCCCACACGCGCAAGCGGAAGCAACAACTTAATAACACAAGAGAAAAATAAAGAACGCACAATTTTGAACGAGGTTCGGCCCTTCAACTTGGCCTACATCCTCAAACCACAATTACTCGATTATATTGATATAAGATGAGTTACAATTATACACTCCGTAATACTAGCCTCTCAATCTCCTCTAGCCAATATTTGTCTGTACCTCCCGAACTCACTTTTATCCTCCTTCACCTCACACACCATCTCTCTCCTAACCACTCCCCTCACTAGGGCTTGGTGGTGCCCAGGACAACCACACCTCTCATATGAACTGCCTCCCTATTTATACCCATAAGTTTCATAGAGAAACATTTCACGTTTGCCAATGTACATTTTGTATGTTAAATATCTTTAGTTACATGTTAGTAAAAATTATAAAAAGTTGATATTCTTAATCTACTCATTAAGATAAATCAAACAAGATCCAACATGTCTATATTTTAACTTATATATTGGAAAGAAAATGTATGATCAAT
>CAAKMY010077964.1:0-18059 GCA_901111285.1 Corrigiola litoralis | reverse complement strand
AACTGGGCCATAATTTGCAGTTGGACGAGGAAGTTTCCTCAGTTGATTGTCCAGTCTGTGTGGCCCAATATGCCTTAAAAGGGACCTCACATGTGAGGGGGGAGTGTGAAGAATCCCAACCCAAAAAGTTTCACATGTGAGTGTCCCACATTGATAAAATAGAGGAGAGAGTGTCCATCTTATAAACCAAGATAAAATAGAGAAGAGAGTGTCCATCTTATAAACCAAGGAGTTACTCCAAGAAAGGAACTGGAAGTTTTTTACAACAGTGTTCGAAATTACCCTACCCCTACCTGTATTAAACATTTTTTGGATAAGAACTCTTCTCTAAAACAAGAGATATGTGTAGAGTTGGGTTTTAAGTTTAACTGAGCAAGTCATATTCTGTCAAATAAAAAAAAAATCATTTCCATTGATTATGTCTTAAAAGCATGGAGTAACTGAAAATTTATAAATGAAGATCAAAGCTCTATTCTCGCCCAACGTTTATGAGTAGCTAATTCATTAAGAACCAGAAGCCCACAAGATTGAAGTCATGGTTGCAAGCATAAAAATTGCTTTCGGAAAGTGGACAATATAGTTCATACCACAGTACATAAAATGATCAAGGTCAGGCCTAGTTAATCAACTGAAGCCAATAATATGTTACGCAATTAGAACTTGGGGAATTGAACTCTAGAGGCACAGTTGCCATGAGGAAGCACAGGACATTCGATAAGGTCCTTGCCATTCTTGTCAACGCAAATGTAGACCTGGTCAAGCTGGCTGTTACCATCGGCATCTCGGTTACACTCAATCCATGGGTAAAACCCGATCGCGTTATTTATGGCTTCCTTGATGTCTTCTACGTTGTAAAATTCATCATTTGGTTCAATACTGGCATCCTTGAGGGCTTGAAGTAGGTTGGTTTTTTCCTTAAGGTCGAGGCCAGCCTGGAAATAATCGTTTTGGTTACTGAAGACGGACTCGGCACACGTTCCATGCTTGTTCCACTCATGCGCCCAGAACTTCCTTCCTATGTTTGGGCATGCCAAGGATGGCCAAGATGCAGTTAGCCTACTCTCCAAGTCCTCGTCCAGCTGCATGGAAAGCAAGATTCAGTTGGCCATATATTAGAACGAAAAAGAGGAAGATTAATATCACAATTGAAGTTTTGCAGCTTTTAATTTCAAGTTTGCTAGACCAAGTGTCTAATTAATCTTTGTGTTGCCTAATATCGTTTCTGACACAAGGAATCACATATTGCAGCGATATATGGCTAGTCTTTTTGCGGAAAGTACTTTATTAGATTGATCAAGTTAGATAGTCGTATACTCTTATGACGATACGATACGATCATAACCAACTAAGTTATTAGAGTTTGACAATTGTTTAGCTGACTTTTGCAATGTTGGTGATTCATTTACAGCCAACTTGAACTTTATGTTGCTTTCGTGGATTCCATGTATTAAGACTTAGCTTCCGTATTACTACAACATATGATAACTTGGGCGACTTGTTTGACAACTTCAATTTGGAACCAATATCTTTACTAATAGGAAATTAGTAATGGCTGTTATTAAATATTTTGGTCCTGATTGGCTGATTCAATATACCTGAGACTCATCGAAAGAATTTGTGCTGTCACAGTTGGAAGGGTAGCCGCCATCGTTGTAATTAGGCCAAAGACCATGAATGTGGAAATCTGCTGTTGGCTTCCCTGTATCTGGGTAACAACATTTATGCCCTGTCGTATCACAGTATGCTCCTGGCCACTGCATTTGCACGTAAATTAATGATCTATTAATCGAACTCCGAGATCACTAACAATCATGATGTATGTATGTATGCATAAAAGTCGAATAAAAACGAAGATAATAGAAGATGAGATTTTTTTTTTTTTTTTGTGAAAAATAGAAGTTATGAACTAATGATGACTGCATGGCAGAATTTCTATTCGATGCACATCCTGGAGTTCATAACATATACGTATATAAATTGCACCGGACGCATAAATAAAGGTAGCAGCTAGAACTAAAGACATTCACCTCCTGCACAAAGTAAAAGAAATCAAAGTCAGAGCTAGTGTCGTGGTGTTTTTTGGACTTGCATAACGCTTGCCCAGATAAATATAGCACCAGGACAAGCTTGATCATCAGAGAACTGCTTAGTTTTTCCATGGTTTTTTTACTTTCTCTCTTGCTTTGTGGATAAAAATATGAGTTACATTGGTTTGGAATGTCACCTATATATAACTTAACATTAGGACTTTGCTTCACGGAATATCTCACATCAAAAAGGCATATTCTTAATCGAGTTGCATATTATATTGCTAAGGTAACGAAATTACACGTCTTATCATGTTCCAAGCAGTTTGCGTGTTAATATTAACTCATTGGTATTTAGTTATCGTACAATTGGACCTATTTGAAAATTTAAATTCAGAGCATAACCTGTCTAAGTAATTACATTTGCTGTCTCCAAGGATTGGAACAATCGCTAACTTTGATCAGATGCTTCCTTAATCTGTTTAATTATGGACTAACAAATAGCAGGATGGAACGTGGTCTAGTGATCAAGTTAGATCAGCTTAAACATTATAGCAGACGACTTTTCTCAATAGTCAGAATAAAATTGAAAGATACTTCCTTGATGGGCACATTCTAATTTCTGTATGCATTGATCTTGGGCAGTCTTTTTGGTAAAATAGTTCATGAGAATTCCTATTTTTAATTTTCAGTCGTATAAGTCGAAAGAATAGAAATCGAGACATAAGAAAGGATGAAATAGACAGTTACAGTTCTTCCTGATAAATCAGATTAACCTAAAGATTAATTATGCTCCTAACAATTTAGTGAAAATATGAATAAGAAAACCGGCCGGAAACTGATGTCTAAAGTTTACGCGGTTGTACTTCTGTCGTGATAATAGCATAGGTAAGTTCAAAAGCAATTGTTTTGCTTCTTTTCTTGCTCATAAGTTTGGCAACATTGTTGCTTGGAAGACAACTGTTTATGGACATATGGCTCCATTACATTCTACAAACCTAAGAAAGCAAAACCTGAATTTATTTCTTTCTCCGCAAGGAATTGTCTATTTCTATTGATGTGAAATATGTTCTAATATGTTTCTCCATTTTTTGAGGCTAAAAGTCGTTAGTTGAGTATATTCCACCTAACAATATTCATCATTATTGTACTTCTCTGTTCCCTTGATTTAAATTCGATATAAAGGAAAACCGAAAAGGACCAATGTTAATCGAGAGGCTTGCGCGTTCAGCTTACAACAATTCCGAGAATGTACTCCGTATTATTGAAGAATTAATATGAGACACGAACGAACATGATCGAGAAAGTCAGAAAGTATAAGGACAAACAGCGAGATCTACAGAGGAAGGGAAAAGTTCTAATGTGAAAGCGAGAGCCCAAGACAATAGTGTATTGTAGTCTAGCAATATGGAGTACAAAAAGCTAAGTTTTGCAAATGGTGCCGACGTGTGGCTTCAAAGAAAATGGTATACGGACACATGACGTGACAAGATATCTATAATGCCAAGACAGTTAAAACTGAATACATCTCCTTTTTTTCAATTCGATCCCAGATTGAGTTTCAACTTTCACGCCATTCGCTGCGTACGTATCATATAAGAAAGAAAATTGATCAAAGTCATCTTTTGTCTTATTTCCTTCTTTCCGTATATAAGTGCTTTTTGGTCACATTTTTGTTCAGTTCAGGGGTGTAAATGAGTCGAGTCGAGCTCGGCTAACCTCGACTCGACTTCCAAGTTTCAAGAATTGAGCTCAACTTGCCTCATGAACTCGTGAGCCTCAATTTTTTGAGTTCGACTCGAGCTCGTGAACCCGAATCACAGACTCGGAGTAGACAAAATCTCAAAAAATTTGACATATACCATAATTTAAACTTGAACTATTTCACATATGTATGTGCATATAAAAATGTAAAACGAAAAAGAAAAGAAATTAGTAGATATAATTTCTATAAATAATAACTTTTAGAAAGATCAAGTATTTCGTGAGCAATTCGAGTTGAACTTGGTTCTACTTGAGTAAGCTCGTTAACAACTCGAGCCGATTCGATCGAGCTTGAGTCGAGCTTTTCACGAGTCAAGTCGATCGAGCTTTGACTGAGTCAATTTCGATTAGCTCACAAGCGGTCTCGTATCTTTACACCCCTATGCATGTCTAGTGCATGCCCCTCAATTTTTAGACTCAATAACACTGCAGTCTGCAGATATGCATTGGATAGTGTATGTCGGAGTTTTGTGTAGCGAGGTGTCGTAGAATGTATGTTGTCGGAGTTTTGTGAATAGTGTTGGTCCTTTAAAGGGGTTAAGTGCAGTTATAATGCATTAACCTCATCCAAGACCTATATTCACATGATCGAAAATTGGGGTCTTTTTAAAATGCAAATGACAAACTTTTAGACTAGGAAGTAGGAACCATGGAATGTGGGATCCCAAGTGTATCTAAATCTCTTGAATGGGGCATCATAAGTAGACTCTTAAGGCTGTGCAATTATATAACTCCAAAGTAGAATTGATCATGTAAGCGAATGATGATACATTAAGAATCGAAAAGTTGATTGCATGTATACACATATGCTCATATGGGAAAAGAAAATTTCTTATTTCTAGATTGAGTTACAAATCAGAAAGTAGGAAACTCAATTGCAGAACCACATTTGCCATGAGGAAACACAGGACACTCGATAAGGTTAGATCCAGAATTGTCAACGCACAAGTAGATTTGGTAAAGCTGACTATTTCCCGATGTATCAACGTTGCACTCGACGAAAGGTGTGTACCCAGCACCTTGTTTTATAGCATCCTTGATACTTTCCAGTGAGTAAGTCTGTCCATTTGGCTGAATTCCTGTGCCAACAGCATAAGTGCATGTTACAATCTGTTTTTAATACATAAAAATGGAGCTACATAATACATTTGGTTCACAAAATTATATTAATAGAGGATAATGATTACCTGCACTTGTAAGTGCTTGAAGAAGGTTAGCTTGATTTTTCAAGTTGAGTGCAGTTTGAAAGTAAGAGTGTTGATCGATGACTGATTCAGAACAAGTGCCATGCTTCTCCCATTCATGAGTCCAGAAGTTTATGCCATCATTGCTTGGACAGGCCAATGTTGGCCAGTCTGTTTGCATTCTTGTCAATAAATCTGATACCTGTTATAGAACCATATTTACACACGGAATTAATAAAAAAAAAAAAAAATTACAATATACTACAGAGGTCATATTTATCATAGTAATTTACATGAAATTGATGGGAGGTATTTGCATGAATCTATCGTTCAGATTTTGTATTCATTCATAAATTAAATTCAAGTGTTTGGGGGAGTAACAAGCGTATACAATCAAATATTTAACAGATATCATAGAGTTTAAGTTAACTATTTAACAATTATCATTGAGCTGAGTTTGGATTTTCCTGGTCTTTTAATGTGTTGCTGTGGCTAGGGGTAAAAAAAGCACTTTCTATGGCAAGATACTAGGAAATATTTGTACACACCAATATCGTAAAATTGGAGAAAAGTTTAGCATTCCTGTTACATTAGCATATCTAATAATCCCAATCTCTACTTTACCATAGTTAAAAATGATGTAGCCAAAAGTAGAGTTGATATTACGTCGGATCAAATTGAACAATTTAAGAAACATTATAAACGATTTGGCATCCTGCACCATTTTTGTAAACTTGCTAGTATCGATCGTTTTATTTTAGGGGTGCAAAAGTTCTGAAGATGGTTTACTATTAGTCTATTACTTCAAACAACTTTATTGTAAATCTGTCTTTTTCAAAATGACTAAAAACTAGAAACCTCAAGAAAAATTGAGAATAATGATTGTTATCAAGAGTTTATCAAGGGGTTTTACGCTTGCTGAAGTAATTAAGAGTACCGAGTCAAAATTCCCAAGAGTACAGTGATGGTTAAAAGGGAAGTACTAGAGAGTAGAAACATATAAATACGTACGTTAGACAACAGCATCATAAAATACCTGTGATCGGTCAAAAGGGGTGTTAGAATCACAGTTAGAAGGATAGGAACCGTCATTGTAATTAGGCCAAAGACCATGAATCCCAAAATCTGCGGCTGGCTTTCCTGTGCTTGGATAGCAGCAACTCTTGGATGTATCACAGTACGACCCTGGCCACTGCAAAATCATAGTTTTCATAATTTGGATATCATTATGACGACCATTACCTTACATTAAAGTGCGATATACACATGCAAACAAAGTCTAGTACTATACCTGTTGGACAAAGTAGAAGAAATCAAAGTCCTGAGAAAGTGCGGAGACTACAAACAGCAACTGCATCGCCAAGACTATGTAAATGGATCTCATTTTCTAACTCTTCTTCTTTCGCTCTATGAATTATTTCTCTTTAGCGTCTGTTAGGAATCAGGATATGAACGAATAGGTTGTGCTTCTTCGTTATATATATAGCCAATATTAATATAGGGAAACAAATCAAATAATAACCGTAATCTTTTAGGAAGCTTATAAGGCAGAATATGCGAATCTGGATAAGCTGTTCAGTGTTCACGTAAAATGTGTTCATATTATGGCCGGTCCGTTGGTGAATATGTTCACATTGATGGACCTTAAAAAATAAATGCAAATGTTGACACTTGAGACCACATACATGAGATGCTGCATAAATAGCGTGTGTAACGGATGACATTGAGCTCAAATGATTGGGAGTTCGGGACTCCAACCGGTAACGACGCTTACGTCGGCAGTGTCTAAAACTTAATGATTGGTGCCTTTTTGTCTTCTCCCTTCGTTGATTTTTTTTTTTTTTTTTTTTTTGGTTTGTTTTGCACCAAAAGGAAAAAAAATAATATTTGTTTGTTTTGGACGTTTGTTTTACTAAGGACTTAAGGAGTACTCTTCTGACTTCTGTATATGTTGGAAGCCGACTTTTTGTTTATTTTTGGTTCCAAAATAAACTTTGATCTCTGATGTAAAGTATGGACGCAAATTCGTAGAGAGATCAACTAAAGATTTCTGCAACTTCTATTTCAAAAAAAAAAAAAAGATTTCTACAACTTCAAATCAAATAAGAGCTTTATATCTCTTTATCGGGTCTATCAGCATGACTCCGTCTACCTTCATGATAAAAGCAGATGGTCTTTCACTTTTCCAAGTTTTTAATTTTGAAGTATAGATGTGAATATATTTTTTAAAAAATCCTTAACTCATTTTTCAGAGGGAGTTGGAAATGTGATTTGTGAATGCTTTAGTGGGAATGAAAACTGAAGGAGACTGGGGATGGGAGTTTGGAGGGTGAAGTCCCTATGTACAATTTGAATGATGAGTAATTGGATTTGGAACTTCATCTCAAGTATAAGCTTAATAAAATACATCCACTTAAAAACTTATCTACCGTTTTTGTGCAATTTACCGACCTAACAATTTGTCCTATTTCAAAAAAGGAGACTGAGGATGGGAGTTTGGAGGGTGAAGTCGGAGTGTACAATTTGAATGACGATCGAGTAATTGGGTTGAATGACGATCGAGTAATTGGGTTTGGAACTTCATTCTCAAACATAAACTTGACAAAATACATCCACTTAAAAACTTATCTACCTTTTTGTACAGTTTATCGACCTAAAAATTTATCCTATTTTGAAAAGAAGACTGGGGATGGAAATTCGGAGGGTGAAGTCGCAATGTACAATTTGAATGACTAGTAATTGGATTTGGAACTTCATTCTCAAACATAAACTTAATAAAATACATCCACTTAAAAACTTATCTACCTTTTTTGTGCAATTTATCGACCTAACAATTTATCCTATTTTAAAAAGAAGACTGGGGATTGGAGTTTGGAGGGTGAAGTCGCAGTGTACAATTTGAATGACTAGAAATTGGATTTGGAACTTCACTCTCAAACATAAACTTAATAAAATACATCCACTTAAAAACTTATCTACCTTTTTTGTGCAATTTATCGACCTATTTTAAACATTCACTTTTCACTCAAATAATACATGAACGTAAGTCCTTTTTTTTTTTTTTATAAAAATCCTTACTCTCAATCTCACATAACAAACATGATAGTGAGAATTATTTGAGACATTTCCACCTAAAATCCCACCTTCAATTCCCACTTAAAATCTCAGCTCAACTACTATTCCTAATCCCACAATATACCAAATAATATTGTAGGAGCTATGTATGTGATTAAATTTGTTAAGTGAGGGACTTAACCTCCTATATGAGGGGACGATATAGATGTGCACCAGTGACGTAAGAGATATTGTCTTCAAGATGATGCAAGCTCAGATGCTACACTTATGTGTTTTCAAAACAGTGTCCGCACAGGGTCAAAGCATCAATATCAGAATGGTAAGAAGATAACTCGTTCCTTCACATTCATTCATCAAATTTGGAGTATCTCAAGTCCGAAAACGAATTGCAATGTTACAATCCTTACTCGATGGTTGTGATGACGGTTCGTACCTACCATTAAACTCAAAACAAGTAATTAACTTGAAAGAGACCCTCCACTATGAATAGTCGTGGGAAGTAGAGGTTTATATGAACTCCATTGGGAATAACTCCGCTGACCGGGTTGACGTGGAGAATGAGAAAGGCTTCAGTGTGCAATGGAATTTAATTCTGGACCCAAACAGAGCAATAATGCCAATGGGAATATGGCTTTGTTTAAGTCTAGCCTAAAGTCCCCAAAATCAAGAAAGACAATAGGTTTGTTCTCCAATTCTTCATCCAAGGTACAATCACAATCACAAGCAATCCTTACTTTTAGTGTCTCGCTAATATCAGGTGAGTCGATCGCATTTTTCATTCACATTCGGTTCCACAAATAAAGGGAAGCGGAAGCGCCTAATACCATTTATAAGAACAAGTGACTCAAAGGTGAACACCGGCATAACTTCTATTCACTTAGCCATTGTTGGTCGAAAAAGGAAAGAGATTCATGGAGTTTCTTCAAGTGAGTATGGTTCTCCCAGGAAGAGATATGTCAGGTCCAGTGCCAAGGTTTATAGCGTTAGTTATAGTATTGAAACTAGTATAAGTAGCACTGAAGGCAAGATGTAGAACTTCTTGATCCGTAGTATGCTCTTTGTATCTTCTATCTCGTATTTTAGATTTGTTTTGCTTGTTGTAAAAAAAATAGTCTTATGGAGATAGGGAGAAACAAATCCAAGATTGCTTTTTAAATTAAGGACGAACAGTACTGCATGTTTTTTGCATTTCTTTGGGACAACTATTTACATCAGAGCTTATTTATGCGCTAGAATTTCCAAAAACGATAGTTCAAGCATGACAAAGGAGAATAATGTGATTTACAATCTCATCAATTATACATGTCGTATAACTTTCAATTGATGAACAACATTCTACTATTAAAAAAATATCTCTCATATATACATATGGCATATACAATAGTCTTACTCTTTCCTTACTCACATCCACATCTAGTAAGTCACAAAGAGTGGACCTACAAATACATGAGTTATAGTGGTGAACAGGTGATTCATAGGGAAATCTTATCGATCTAAAATGATGCTCTTAAAAGGACAATAAAGTTTTTTTGGTGCATTAAAAGGACAATAATGTGATATCGTCCAAATTGATAGCAATGTTTTGCACATGCATGACAAAGGCAGGGAAAAAAACCTTTTATGGCTGCCATTTGTTGAAGGACGATTAGGTATGTGTTTTGTACTTGACTGGGTATTTATTTTTAAAGAAATAACACGAGAGTGAGGTAGATGATGGTTGGATCTATTTTGAAGATAAAAAAGGTGAGCCCTTAATATTTTAAAATGATAATGTAACTATAAGTTTTTATTTATCTGTAAGACTATCTTATATTAGATTTTATTTATAAGAATAAGCGTGTAACCTAAAAAAAGAACTTATGTACTAAGCTAGTAATGGAGGTTAAGTTGCCAAATTATGTGTTGACATACTTTTTTGCCTAATTAGTTGGTTTGTAGAGGTGGCACTAGCAATCAAGCAACAGGTCAATTCAAGTCTGCTCGTCTCAATCTGGATAGTTTTGAGTCATAACAAACTTTTGTATCGATCCACGTTTAGTTAGAGTCAACTTCGATTCATGTCATATCGGATAAATCATTTTACCGAGGTTTGGTGGTAGTCATGCATTCAGTGTTGGCTACTCGAGGAGAATTTAAGATCAAATCGTATTTAATCAAACTCGGTTCGAATTCGAGTTTGATACAATTTAGGCGTCATATTTTTCTGGTCGTATCGATTTCAATTAAGCATCAAGTCGGTTATGTTTAGTTCCGGATTATGATGTTCTTGTGTTTTGTCCGAGCAGGTCAGTTGTACTAGCTGGTCGTGGTAGGAAAAGATGTTTGGTCATAGAAACAACCAATCATGTCCCACATTATTTTTGATTTCAAACATACACGTTGAGCCCAAATGTAATACGTAGGAGTACTTATTTGAGATCCTGTGTTTTATTCCTCACGTCCTTAAAGGTACAAAGTCCTAAAGCTCACTCTAGGATTTTATTCACGGCATTATAGCCAAATACAAGCATTTTAACATATTATTCGCATAGAGGAACACTTTATGCTTTTACGAACGCAACATCAAGAGGATAAACCAGAGGAGGATTTGCACTATCCAGACCCAATAAACGGCGACCCTGGTCATCAGGCAGGATACTCACATGACCAGAAAACACTTCACCAGTAGAATCAGGACGACGAAACACAATCCTGTAACCACCAAAGAACTGATTCTTCTCTATCTTGAACCAACTGAGAGGGTTCCCTTTAGCTCCGTCAAGCGCAACGTACAAGTTCTCGGTGACATGGTCAGGAATCAGCTGCCATACGGTCGAGTATGCACGCCGGCACAGTGGACTGGGACTGAGGTACTTGAAAGCGATGTTCAGGTCAGATGACAAGGAAACGTGTTTCTGCTTAGAATTTTTAGGGGAAAATGATAGAGGAATGCCATAGTCTCCTTGGCTCTTTGTCTGGGCCACGTAGAAGAAAGGGCAGAACGTGTTATTCTCTTTGTCTAACATGGTTAGCCCACCCACATTTTGTATCATGAGCGGCATGGCATAGTAAGATGAGCCAGCTATCAATGGGTCACCATTGACGTCTAGGACAGCTTCGCTAGACACAGTGACAATGATTGAAGGACAAAGGAGGAGAGTGGTTACTGCAGCGAGAAGGAGAAAGTGTGACATGTTTCCTATGGCTGTTGTTGGGGGTTTGTGGAATCTTGGAGGGTTGTTGGAGACTTGGGAGTAGTAGAGCGAAGGAGAGGGATATATATATAGGAGTTTGATACTTGGATCGTGGCTTTAAGAGTCATGAGAACATAAAGATCGTATATTCGTATGATATCTAATTTAGGTGACATCCTATCACAATAGAGGAGAATATGATAACAATGTGAGACTGGATTAAAAAAAAATGATAAAATGTAAGAGGGTGGCGGCGTGGCGCTCAAATTCGGGTAATACCCGATAACACCATATATAAAAATATGATCTTGCTGTAATTGAGAGGATGGTTTTGTATCCTCAACCTCTCCAACAGAGCCACTATCACATTTTTTATGGCATGTGAGATGATAACGCCCAAACTGAATACCGCCCAATACCATTTCATTTACCCTCTATTATTGATTTATTGTCCTTCTCTAATAGTATCCATATACCACATGCATGCTGCATGATCCAAATAAAGCGTGGACCAAGACATTGATGATCGACTGATCGGTGCGTACAAATTTTACAATGTGCGTAAAATACAATGGACTTATGTGGAGCTGGCAGTGTGAGCCTTATCAGCCTTGCAAGAAATACAAGATCATGCAACTATGTAAGTGAATATAATAAGACAAATTGTCCTTTCAATAGCCCCTATTAAAAAGATTCACTCAATCTAAGGAAATGCAGGTGCTTATAGAAAAGAGGATAAACTATTCAACTAAAAAAAACGGTAGTAGAAAAAAAAAAAAGAAGGAAAGGGTAGTAGGAGATTTTTTTTTTTTTTTTTTACATGTCATATTCAAGGGTCTCATCCAATCGGTCCTACTTACCAAGTTACCATCACTCCTCAATGCAACAATGAGAGGCATTTTTCACATGGGTAATAGTCTCATGGAGATAGGAAGAAAAATACAAGGTTGCTTTCTTAAATTAAGGACGGGACAGTACTGCATGCTTTTTCTGTGGGACAACTATTGGATCAGAGCTTATCTAAGCGCTAGAATTTCCAAAAACGATGAATTGAGAACTTTTGGTTGCAAATAAAAATGTTTGAATTTCACATAATCATTACAAGCTCTTCGACCTTCAAAAATTTGTTCTACACATCCCCCTTTCTTACAAGTTGTCTTATGTTGTCCGTAGAGAATGTACATGGCTTCACGGCAGGGGTGACATCAACATTTAGCTCAATAATTTTATTTTATTGGTACATTAGTTCCAGAATAATTGAAAGTGTGCTACATTACTCTCGAACGATAGTTGGACATTAAAGACTAGTGAATTTTAGAAAGAATTAATAATAAGAAAAAACTTCTTGGAACAATATTATGAGGGTTACTACAGCAATTCACATGAAAACAACTCTGCTTCCATTGCTCCCTTAGATTGCCTATTAACAACGACTCAACAAGTTCTCCAAATGAACAGAATTCGTGTCATAAATATACATATTTCACGATATTGTACAACTGTGATGCAGTACAATCACTTTACAATGAGTTGCTCCGGGTAACATCAACCCACAAGCCCTGAATACCAAACGAATTCGACAAATTGAAACGGAGCATCAAATCATGAACTTCATCTCTGCTGCCTAGCACCCACTAATTTACACAAACAGATATTAATTTACAGACAAATTATAGGGGTGTATCAAATCCAAAGCAGAAACTTCTAGGTCAGAAGTCCGACCCTAAGCAGACTTCTAGGTCCAGACGTCCGGCTCACTGCTCCCATCACCGGAGGAATTGCCCTCCAATGGGAATTAACCAATGCACTAACCCAGAGAATCATCGTTAAAGAATAAGTTGACATTACTTGGGTACATGGCTCCTCCAACCTGCTTACCAACAGCTAGAGCCTAGGGCAAGGTATCTGATTCTTCGCAGGTAATTAACGAAGATCACTTACTGATTCGAGTTACTATATACCGTCCTTTCTCCAAATCATAAATAGTTTTAAAATAAGGTTTTCTCCAACGTGAAACATAACAAGCCACAAGTAATAACAAGATGGCCACACCTACGAGCCAGAAGAGATTAGAGATGCCATAAATGATAATAGAAGAAATCCATCCACGATTATCTTCATCATTAGGTCCTGATGTCTGTAAGATGAATGCACCTAATGCCCAATCAAGAGGGACGTTCTCTGCTTGGTTAGTGTACCCAATCCTGTAGAAGAGTGCTTCCAAATTTAGAAACGACTACATGATCCATTATAAGGCTCAAGTAGGTAGTCTGAATGTAAATTAATGGCCTCATTAACGTAATAATATATAACTTATATGACACTTGGGAAAAAGAAGGCCTTAGCCAGAAAGGTCGTGAAAGTGAAAATTAAACATTAGCCTTTTTCTAGAACAGCTTTTTCTTATAACCTTTTTAATTATTTAGGAATTGCCTGAAGAACTTAAAATAAGTCAAGGGCAATATATCTAGGATGAATGTACTTTTAGCTAAAGTTTACGTTTTTAGGAGAGGAGGACAAGTGAACACAAGGGCACGAGGTGATTGAGGCTCAGAAGTCAGAACTTAAACAAAAAATCATCAGACAAGCATACTTACCTTCCATCGTCCAAGGCAATGCCAAGGCTATCATGTAGAAGGGCCACAATGTAAGCCGAGGAGAAGCAGTAAGGTAAAAGATCCTCCTCTTCATGTGGAGAGTATTTTTTTCTAATATTTGACCAATCCTCTTCGCAAAATTGCCGACCAGCCGCCATCATATCAGTGAGAAGTGACTTCGGAGACAAGCCAAAAAACTACACAATGTTGAGCACAATAATAAGTGGTTTCATTGTGCGATGCTCAATCATTAAAAAAAAACAAAGTCTTCTCCTGAATATGAAGCAAATTATATACTGAAGGACTAACTTTTGAAATGTAGTCCAACACATAAAAAGAAAATTTTCAGACCTGTGATGTGTGGAAAAAGTTTTCAGTAGCCAAAAATCTTCCGTGCAGCTTAGGCATAAATGTGGCTCCCAAATTGCAGTAATCATAGGGGCAACCCTCTGAAATGAAAATTAACTTAGTTTAAGGTCTTCTAAAAGGAAAATCAAAATATGCTAATAAAAGAAACCACCTATGCCCCTCCGTAATAGCTTCAAGGCCGCAGCTCTGCACTCTGAGAAGTTACCCATAGCATGAAAAGTTGAAGAATATTTCTGTGCCGAAGAATCAGGAGGGAGGTTTGCATTTTGAGCGTATCCCTTCGGAGTGCAAGGGTCTATAGTTAATTCCTTATTAGGAGATCCAGTAGCTGCACAAAGTGAAGTAAACAAGAACTTGTAACGATCCACTTGTAACATAACATTATAACCACAGCATGCTGCACAGCAACTTTCAACCCTAATGACGAATTGGGTAAATTTGCAGAGTAACATGTCATCTACTACACTTGAAGATGTCAATAAGTTGTGACAGTTTTTTGAACTAGTATTGTGTTCATATTGAATCTTAATATGAGGCTGACAATAAAATGACATGTTCAATCTAATGAAGAAACTTAGGGATCGCTTGGTCACATAATGCAATGGAAAGGGACTGGATTGGGTTAGAGGAGTGGAATGGGAACAACTTTTGTTAATATTGAAACTTGTTTGGTTAAACACAAGAACGTAATCACTAGGATTAAATTGACGTTTTACCATTTCCAAAGTAATCAACACAACATTTCCAATCTTCCCTCTCATCCTTTAATATGTCATGAAATCACCACCTTGGCCACCATTAGGTAGCCATTAGCCACCATTACAACCCTTGATGACGTCACCCACCACTCTTGATGATGCCATCAGCCCACCTCCTCTTCATACTTGTCATTAGATTTAAGCAAATGCTTTTCGTTTGTGTCATGTTTGTTTCATGACAGGAGTGTCGGCTAT
Organism: Corrigiola litoralis; assembly: GCA_901111285.1. Lineage (NCBI taxonomy): Eukaryota > Viridiplantae > Streptophyta > Magnoliopsida > Caryophyllales > Caryophyllaceae > Corrigiola > Corrigiola litoralis. The sequence continues at coordinate 2,917 of CAAKMY010077964.1, read as the reverse complement.
GGGCGAGGCGAGTGCCGGCTATGGGCGGTGGGCAGCGATGGGGTGTGAGGGGAGAGGAGAGAGAGAATGGATGGGGAAAGTGAAGAGAAAGAGGAGAAAGAGAAATGGGGGAGGGGACGGTAATGTGGTTGTAACCGATGGTGAGGTGGCGGTGGTGAGGTAGCGGTTGTGAGTTGGTCGTGATGAGGTGGCAGTGGCATGGTGCATGAAGAGGAGAGGGAAGGTGGGAGAGGAGAGAGAAGAAGAGAGGGGGAACGGAATGATACCTCAAGCGGGAGCAGGGATTCATTTGGGGGGACTCAAATAAGAAAAGAAAGGGAATGAAGAAAAAAAACATCTAAAACAAACAAAAAAAAAGGGAGTGGGAAGACTCCCTTTCTAAGAGTAAAAAAATGAGAAACCAAACATGCTCTTAAATGAGATTTTCAGATAATAGATTTTCCCTTGATTGAGTATCCACAGTGACTATTAATATGACACACGTAAAATAGAACATTTGACTAATTACTAGAAAGAAGAGTGATGCTCCTTCCCCTTGAGGACAAAAATTTGACATCAGAAAGCTAACAATGTTAATGACACGTCCATTTTAAACTTTCGGTACATTGAATGACTAACTGATCATACAAAGGTACACAAGCAAATGCATAGAGAGACATATTCGGCATTACATATTCATCTGACTTTTTATTGACGTGTAAATTTTTCTAAGCAGTCAATTGATGGTAAATTAATTAATGATACATGGTACACAAGCACATGCATTGAAGGAGCATTGCCCATTACCTCATTGTATAGGGGTACACGGTGAAAATTCTCAAAATTATTATTCCATGAAGCCAATAAATAAATCACTCAAATGCCAAGCACAAAAAAGTTGTCTTGTAGCTCATTACAGTCATTCTACTGACCACCTAGAGAGAACATATTTTGTACAACCTTAGTGTAAAGGATTTGTAGGTCACTTACAAAACTTCAAGCCTCTTGAGGTAAGCAAGTCCTTCAGTGAATCAAAGGCTACATTCTGAAAATAAGAACTTGTAAGAAGTTACAAGATATAGGATACCCAAATATTCTGATAGACTGGCATATGACAAAAGCTTCAATTATATAAACAGAGAGCCCTACACCATAAGGTTTAAATATTGGTAAATTATACAAAGCCAACTATCCATTTCCTTACAATGGGCAAAGAAAAACATAAGAAAGATTTCCTTTATTATTAAAAAAATAACCAGAAATGTTTCAAAATTCTTACTGGGGACTTTGGATAATAAAGTCTACAGAAATTTCACTTCTCTTCCCCAACATGTATACTTCCAGATCATCATTTCCCCTATCTATACCGACGCATGCCAACAAAGGTTAAGAAATCATAACAAACACAAGATAGAAATCTATGATAGACTCCAGAACAAAAATGGCTTGATCATTAGTTAAGAGAGGCTACTGTTCCCCCTTTCACCTTTCTCCACATGGGGCATACACATAAAATATCCCCTCCAGAACAAACACTGCAGGGGGGGGGGGGGGGCTCTCCCTGGTGCAATTATGGTGCCAAATATTGCTTTTCTTTTCAACTCACAGGTTCCTTAAACATCAACATCCAAGAGGCAAAGACTACTACATGTTGTAAGCTACCTGACCAAAGTGGAGCAAGCTGTTGCTATAGAGATTGTACGTCGAATTCCCATATTTAAGTGTACGAGAGAACTCAGGAGGCACTGACTCCCTTGAAACAAATGTTACCTGCAATAAAAATAGGACATAAAAGAAGTTTAGCAATTTCAATTAGAAGTAACTCAATGCTACTTCTTATGAAGTCAGTCGGAATCATACAACAGATGATCGAAGTAAGCAAAAAGCTCAAATGTTCTGGTGTGCAATTTGTAAGCATGCTGTTAACCTTAGCAAATTCCATTTGTAATGAGGGTTTAATAAAACGCCGAGGTAGCTTCAAACTTATTCTTGACATGATACATTAAGTTCTACTGAGCAAGGATGTAGAGAACTTCTCAAAGTCTTATAACACAATAATAGGTTATAAAATCCAACACCTACAGAGTCTATGTTACTCAGAGATACGGGTACGGGTGCGACACTGGTACAGGTACCCGAAATCCTTGGATTTCAAAATTTCAGGATACGGGGAGTCGTGTTGATGGATATGGTGACTCGGTCAAAACAGTTGTAAATTGTATTAATTGATCAGCTTTATTGTGTTTGTTTGAGTATTCTTTTGATCGGCCCTAAAAAGAGAACAACAAATAAAAAGACTGTTGTGATATTGTGATATAAGCCCATATCCTAGTGGCCCATTTTTGATAAAAAAAAAATCGATTTCATAACCAAGTAGTTAAGAAAAGGGCCCAAGTGATACCTTAGCCCAATATCAGTAAAACCCTAAAATAAAGAGACATCTCTATGTTACAAACAAAGAGAGACAAGAGAGAGAATCAGAAAGCGGCGGCGGCGGCCGGATTCGGAGCTTTTGAGGGCGATAATACCACTTCCATGCACGAAATCTTCAGAGAACAAAAGCCCTACAGTATGAACACTTATCTTTTAGATCCCTTCTCAATTTCTTGAAGCCCTAAATCTGATTTATTTTGTCGTTTTGGGCTACTTCTTCTCCATCCATTCATGGTTTCATGTCGTCCCTCCGTGTCGTGTGGACCCGGCCCTTTCTGCCACGTCAAGAGTATCATATCGACAGACTAGGAAAGAAATGGCAAATGTGACAACCAGTGTCAGGCGCGCCTAGGCGCGAGGCGATGGAGCTTCATCGCCATTTATGTGCAAGGCGAAGCCCATTCGATGAGGCGCGCTTGAGGCTCTTGAGGCGTTGCCTTGAGCGCTTCATTGAAATCTATTGTTAATGGGCTTTTTTCGGTTTTTTTTATGCACATGTTTAAAT
>CAAKMY010077954.1:312-10976 GCA_901111285.1 Corrigiola litoralis | reverse complement strand
AAATAACTTTAATAATTAGCATTATATAAGCATAGTAAAAGTGAAGAACCCAAACTTGAAAGGGCAAAAGCGGTTGAGGATTATGATATTTGACCACAATTATATATTGTAGAGGGATGTCCAATTGAATTCCATAACTCTTAAATTTAAATCATCACCATTATTATTGTTCTTAAAGAGAGAAGGACAATCCAAGGGTTTGGAAACGGTTGGACATTGATTATAGGTGTTTGTGAAGGGACAAAACATAAATAAANNNTTCTAGTAAAAGAACAATAATTTATGGGGTAAGAATTAATTTACATGCCACATGTCCTCAACTTGGAGGATCTTAAGTGTTTAAGATAATAGTATAGATTAGTATCGTTGGTCTCTATCGTTATTACTTTTGTGTTTTAGGCTACTATTAGATTAAATCAACGACGGTTGTCTAATAGTTAGGGTCTTAGAGAGGTAACTTAAATTTATTACACTTAAGAAATAATAGGAATCAATATTACGTTATATAGTAATCACATCTATTAGATGGAAGATTGTTATCTAGGATCGACTAATATTCGTTAGTGGATTATCAATGACTCAAGACTTGTTCTCAATTTATTTTCACATTCTATTTCCCTATTATCCAACTCGTTAGTAGTTACTCAACTCATCAAAAACCCCATTTGTGCTACTAAAGATACAATTTTCATATATACACATTGATACCAGTTCCTAGTGGATACGATTACGACTTCCCAATCTATATTAGTTATAAGTTATGTTTGTATATTTAGAAGTAACAAAAGTGGGTGTTTTGACAAGTTTGAGATTGAACAATATATAAGCATAAAGTAAATAAATATATTGTTGAACAAGTGTGCTATGAGAGTGACCAAGGTACGGATTGAGTGTGATCGGACTAGGTGGCATTCTCTAAAGGTCGTGGTTGGTGAGCTTTTGGTCATGACGTGTACGAAAATGAAATGGTGGTTAATGGAGGTGGGGAGTGAGACTATGAGATTGAGAGAGTAAAAGATGGGTTGGTGAAGTTGGTGTTGCGGTCCTAAATACATGCATGGAGATGGTAGTGGTAGGTAACAGTACTACTATAAGGGGTGTTAGTGATCGGGGGTTTTGGGTGGCGTACCTTGGTAAGGTGGTAAGCATGATGAGTCTTGGTGAGAGTAAAGGTAGGGTTAGAGGAGAGTGAAGCAATATTGAAATATAAGTATTTAAGACTTTCATTTGTTGCATATACGTATATGTCATATACTAATAGACTTTGTCTTCCTCTACCACAACTCTTAGTCTAACATGCCTAAGAAACTTGCTACTCGGTCGTGACCATGATAGAAGAACTAGCAAGTAGCTACCACGTGATGGAATAGTAAAAGAAAGAAAATCAAGTCGACTCTTCCTAATGTGGCATTTTTTAGACAATGTCATCTTCAAAACTCTATCACTCCTTTAAACCTGGTACCATGATCATAAGCTTGATATTTCAATAGCTTATGATTATTTTAGGGGGCATGAGAGACAACTCCCTATACTAAGGCAGTTATGGGACTCTACTGTTTATCCTAGACATAGAGGAATTTGTCTCTTTGCAGCCAGAGATTTCTTGCTTACTCATGAGAAAATGAAGCTTGGATGGATTCAATTAGCTAGAAAATACAGGTGTGCCATCAACCATAGGAAACAAAAAAAAATCTAGTTTTTTGGGTGCCAATTCTCTTAGAGTGTTTGGTCTACAATTCTTGGTTGGGGAGAACTTGTCACAAGAATCAAGAACAAAAAAAATATAGAATGGCTCTTGCTGCTACAACATATGAGCTATGGAGTGAGAGAAAAATGAGAGCATGTGCTAATCAAGCTGGAGAGATTGATGTAGTAGTTAATGTTGTAAGGATCATTGTTCTTGATAGGCTTAGTTGAGTTCTTTAGAACTAAGCTAGTTCTACTAGTGATATTTTGCTTATTGGTTCACTTTTAGCGTTCTTGTTTAGTTAGGGTCCTTTATTAGGATACCTTGATGGATCTTGTGAGGTTGTGTTATTTCTACATTGATTAGTACATCCTTCTGATTCCTTCAAATAAAAAAAGATTTAAAAGCACCTACATTCCATTAAATGACTTTATTCTCGTTTTTGGCTTCTTGATGGTGTTTCCAAATTAGGGGGTGGACCATCAATCCAAACTTGATATCATCTACAAACATATGAGCAACCTTATTCACCGAACCACTCATAAACTAAAAATAAACAACAGAAAACGACTTCGCTTACTCTACGATATCATCTACAAACAAATCAAAGTAACTACGACCACCCTCTCGACTATAAATCGTCTTAACCAGATTTTTTTTAATGACTACGTTATCAAAACCATGCACCAACGCTTGACGCGCGCATTTCAAAAAGCTTCGCCCTAGCTTCTGCCACACCTGATTTTCTCACTTTGAAGAGCACTACTTAGATCAGCAACCCCAGCCTTGTCCCTCATCACAAAGCCCAAACCAATCCCTTTGCCACGCTCAAATCCAACATTGGAGTTAATCTTCCACATACCGGGGGGGAGGGGGGGCATTTTCGAGAAGCCATCGCTTGCACTAGTTTTCAGTCGATTGAGATTTTTTTAGCTCTCTAGCAAACTAGAGACATACGATATAATGTCCATCAGCCTTGCTAAAGCGTCTTCAAAACTCCCCTTATTTCAAGCTCTCTAAATAGCCCAACTCACAGTCACAAACGCTCCTTACCCTCACTATCCAGCTCAGCGAAACACTTCTCCATCCACACTAAAAAATCCACCCACTTTTCCTCTAAATCTACGTTCATATATACTAGCTCCCATATCGTAGAAGCAAGACCACAATTATTCCTAAGAGCATGGGTACCGTCCTCTTGGTCATAACCGCACAAAGGACACTGTGCTAGCATACCCGGTATGCGTCTATGAAGCCCAAACCTTGTGGGTAAAGCCTCACGCCTCCACATAAATATCTTAGTTCTTTACTATAATTATACGAGACTGTTTTCTTTGTATAAGAAATTACATTTTATAGTTTAATTTATGTTTATTCCTTATTTCATTTTCCACATTTAATAGTTTGAGATACAATGGCAAAATAGTGAATCTTCAAATTATTCTGTAGAATGTCTTATATGAAACCGTATTTTCTAAGTTAAATACTACCCCAATTCGTTGATTTCCCACATTTGTTTTTGCACACTAGTCAAGGTTTGAAGGCATTCAAAACTGATACAAAGTTTTTGTATAGTATAGGGTATACACATAGTTTGATAGAAATGTACTGGTAAAACAAATGTATATAAACTTGTTTTGGACCCTTAAAGGCTTTAAGTGAGCCTTTCCTAGAAGGCACCACTTTCTCTTTGTGGATGTCTATTTAGGTTCACTCTATTAATAATTTTTCTGCTTACTGGTAAAAAAAAATTTAAAAATCAATATATAGCTTTTAAAAATAAGCATTTGTATAACATATAGAGTTGCATAGAAAATTACCTTTATAAGATTATATACTTAATAATTATTTCAATAATATTTCAATTAGTTATTGATGATCAAAGTAATTCCTGAAATAGTTAAAGACAAAAATCACTAAATCGGATATAGTATAAGACAGATTACTCATTAAACATTCGTGTTCTACTTTTTTGACATGGAGTGGTCATTTTTTATAATATTATAAATCTTTTTTCTTAATCTTGACGAAGTTGATATATTTAAATTGCTTATTTTAACTTATGTGTCGGAGGCGGATTGGAGTAGACAACTTTCATATCCGACACACATTTTTTTCTGTCTGAAATGTGCGCACAAAGTCGCTGATAAAAAATCGAACCCCCAAACTCATGATTGGCGCAAGAGAGCTCTAACCACTTGAGCGAGTCGGAGGTCCATCATACTCAAAGTAAGATCCACCTTTGACCCACCTTCGATTTGGGGTCTGATTTTTCTAGATAGGTTCGGAGGCATTTTTTTTAAATGGCTTTAAATCTTTTTTTTTCTTATCAGATCAGACTCGATCGATTCGGTCCTTCGGAGGCTGAGATCCATCAATTGGATTATTGGGAGGCGCAGGCAAACGGAGAGTGCATAATGAAGACGGTAGGGCCGAATATGTTGTGACTTGTGACACCATGGGACAAGCTAAGAGCACCTAAAAAGGTTAACAAAAAAGTGTTCTTAAAAGCCTTAAAAACAAAAAATAACCAAGAACACCAAAAATCACCTAAAATGGTGAACATTTGGTGTTTTTAGCTAAGAGCAAAAAGTCATAAGAACAAAAATGGGCATTTTGGCTCGTTTACACTAACAAATTGACGCACAAAACAAATGGGGACCCCGCAAGTAACATAAAAAATGTAAGGGGTGAGGGGAAGGGGACCGTGTGGGTATCACTCAACACAAAGAAAGAAAAATAAAGGGGAGAGGGGGCAACGTGCGTTTCAAACCGCACAAGAAGAGGGTGAAAAAGAACAAAAATTATTGGAAAAGACCGTCTACTTTTAGTAAGAAAAGTAGACCAACTCCTTATGCACTAAAATTTTTTAAGCTTCTAAAAAGCCCAATTTGAGTTATATATTTATATGTCTTTATCGGGCTAGAATGGCTATGTCATCTTGTAAGATAAAAGTATACCGTCTCTCCCAAACCTAGCTGAAGAACAAAAGAATGGGTGGGAGGGGAACCACCTCTAAATTTGCAACAAGTGGCGGTCACTCATTTGTCAACATATTGCTTTAAAAAAATATCAAATGTCTATTTTAAATGCCTTTTTTTACGAAAAATGTATATATATATATATATTTAAAAAAAAAATTATTTCAATGTTCATATTTTTTCCTTTTATGAAATGAGACCCATTACAATATTTTGACACATATTAAAAAAAATAAGAGACAGAAAATAGAAATACTTTTTATTATTCACTATTGTAAGGATTTGATGTGCTTGTATTAAGAAATAAGAACAAAGGGTAATGTTGAGAAGTAAGAAAAAATTTAAAAACAAAATTTTTGTTCATCATTGTAGATATTCTAAGGTTTCACCGCATTCCCAAATCTCGCCCATTGATATCCAAGAATATGTTGCCCAATGCCCATAGTTGACGTGTCTTTAAAAATGTGGATGTCATCCAGTATATAAAGTTGAATGAAGTTCCAAGTATATATTCATATTTGTCGCAAAGACGTTTGATACGACATCATAGCGCAAACACCATGTTACGAAGGGGACGACCCAACATCAAAGTGATAACATATGATATATATCCCAATTATGGTTTAGAAACTTTCACTTCTTGTTTACCATTGTAGTACCCCATTCATTTTGACGTTATATATGCATGGTCTATGAACGTGGGCGTGGCTATACAAATAACACATATGGAGATATGGTGCCCCTAAAGAATCTATGTTTCCCAGACAGGATACAATTTCCGTAGCTTTTCCTAGAAGTCTTATATGATTTTGAATTTGTTAAATGAGGCTTATTGCCTTTACAAAAATTATAAGAAGTATAATTAAATGCTAATACCAAACTGACAAGTGTCGTGTACATAAAATGGGATCCGAGATGGGTATATTAGGATTCTCTCTATTTCTTTTTAGAACTGGATGATAGCCAAGAGGGAGGAAGGTGTTTTGGTCAAAATAAGAGATAGACCATTGATTTTTAGGAAATGGAGAGGTGGCAAACATATAAGCTAGGTAATGAAAGATCCATTCTTTTAGGAAATGGAGAGAATCCTGACTCGTAACAAAGGAACAACTGTTGGTTATTCATGTTTTATTTGTTCTTTTTTTTCTTGCGCATATTTTTTGAGGAACAATTAATAGAATATTTGTGTCTCTTTTGTATCCCATAATACTATGTTTTAAGAAGTAAAACAATCCCTCTTTCTTGTGAGTATCAAGACTATTTTGACTTCTTTATCTAACCATTCTGAGGTGAGAACAGTGACACCCTTTAAATTGTCAACAATGAACACAACGTTAAGAATGGTTGGAAAAAGAAAATTAGCATGAAGGCTGAAGCTATATGAGTTTGTGTACTGGAAAACATGTCTTTGCAATCGCCAGCTATCTCATTGTACTGGACCTGCTTTACAAATAATGTCGACCAGAGGCCAATCAGGGCTGTGAACTCATCACTAAAATCAACTGTCACATGTTCTTTTAGCATGTGTCCAATGTCCTCCTCCTATGACTACTGACAAGAGAGCTAGTGGCACATCTGCCCCTTTGGTGGACAATTTGAGAGCTTAGTCAGCCTTGCAACTTGTAAGTTACAATGTACAGTAAGTAGTTTAGTCTAATTGCACAAAAAAATGTGGGTACTCCTTCTAACCATTCTATCACTTTTATTTCGATGTCTTACTGAATACTCCGTACTACGTACTCCGTACTAGAAATGTTTTTAAGACAGCTTCTAAACTTGAAACGTGTAAAATAATTTGGTTTTATCACATTGATGGCAAAATTTGCAATCAGGAAAATAGAATAAGGTTGTACGGAGAAACTGACGCAGATCAGAAGTTCTTTGCATACAGGCATACAGCAGTGCAGATCTCTAATAGTACTGACAAAATAAAAAAGCTGATTACATAGTGAATCCTAGAGAGACATAAATAGATAAACAAATGAGCAACTAATGAAGTGATACATGTAGCGTTAATGTGCAATGGAAGGGACATGAATTCTCAAATCTCAACTAGTACAAGCTCGACACGCATATGGCACATACTGTGCAATGGGCGGGACAGAAATGTGCTTTTAGCAGCGATCTTACGGTTTAAGATTGGTTACCAACGGTCACTCCTTGATAAGACCCTAAAGCAGGCCAGTTATCCATGCAAGAACGTTCGCCTTCGACTTATCGTTCTCTGTATCCACCCTTCGTTTTAAACTAGTAAAATAATCTGATTGGTTACCAACGGTGTTTGTTCCTTGGTACAGTATTTTACTAGTTTAGACCATACTCCCTCCCCAAGTCCCGATCAGATTATTTTTCATATAGAGTGTTTTCATATTTGTCAATATATATATTTTATGTGCTAAATATCTTTAGTTTTATGCTAGTAAAAAATTGATATTCTTAATCTATTCATTAAAGTAAATCAAACAAAATCACACATGATTATATTTTACCTTATACTTTATATTGGAAAAAAATTTATAAATAATCTAAACTTATGAATAGTGTATCAAAACAAAGTAGGAGGAATAATCTGATCCGGAGGGAGTAATACTTAAGGATATTCTCTAAAATGCCTTTAAGGTATACGACAAAATCCATATTATCACTTTATTTTTTACTAATCTAAAATGCCACCGAGGTGGATTTTTCCTCCTAAATTGCCCTTAATCAATTTGTCCATTTCGCTATGCAATAGGTAGTTACTCCCACTTACTTCGATGTGACGATTATTTTCTAACTATATTGCTCATGGTGTGAGTGGGTTTAACCAAGGTGATTACACTTGATGACAACCTAATTAGGACAATAAATCCTCCTTTAATTTATAGGCTCAACACCCAACTACCCAAGGACGGCTATTTATACCCATTATCTTTCATTTCTCATCGACTTTGTTCATTGTACTTCTACTTGAAGTGTTTAAGATGGACTACTTTGCTTGTAAATTGAATGGTTCAGTTTCGACTGATTGATGTATACAATAAAAATGGTTGAAGATCTCTAAAACACCAATAAGAGAAACTTTGTAATTTAGTATGGTGCGAAAGTCGAGTTTTGACTTTTAATCATGTTTTAATGGATACCGCACATATATAAATTGGACCAATTTTATACTTGGGAGTGATATATATGCTATGTTGACTAGCTGACTTTTGACTATTAATTTACCTAAGCATCCGTAACGTATGTTTGATCAAAAGAATGCATTTTGATCAACAAAGATCCAAGCACCATAAGTCTGGCGTCAAGCCTGCTAATTTAATTACTTTCTTTCAAGCCTATATATTTTGTGCAATTATGATCAATATCGGCTAATTAACATGATCTTTTATTTACCTTTAAAGCCTTTCGCTCGATTCCGACGATTTTGATATTTTTGTTCAGTGAATGTGGAACTGAAGGATTGTAACTTAAAAGCTTGTTCGACCTCTCATCTCGGGCACGTCGTGCACATGAGCTCATTACCCAATCTTGTTATCATTATCAGAGAAATGACAATCTTACGTATTGGGGTGTCTATAACCAGACGAGTCCAAAACAAGACAATCATGTGTTTGGGACTTGTGGTGTGACCAAGGGAAATGACTTGTTCTATACATGCATGTCTAGGCGTCTAGCAGTGCCGAAGCTAGACTATTGTGGGTGTGGTGTCACTATATTATTAAACGGGACATAAAATTTAAAAAAGAAATTGTAACTACTTGAGTTTGAATCTAAAACTTGAACTTGAGTCGATCATATAGTTGCCTTATCACTGATCACTATGACACCATAAAAGTCCTTTGGCTCAGCCACGTTCCATTGAATCGTTTTCTACTAGTTTTAACTTTTTCAAGTAATTAGAAAAAATGATTAATATAACTTCGGACTTGCTTAAAGTTAGAAGGACTATTAACAATCTTTTAGTTCACCTCCATAAGAGAGTATAATTAAGGATCCCTTTACCATATAGGCCGTTGGCATGTACTCCCTTCGTCCCATTGGTTCCCCCCCATTTGCCTTTTTAACACTATTCAAAATCATTTTATGACCATTAACAACTCGAATAAAATTGTTAAAAAATATAAAAAAGTAATAGTTAGTTGTCTTGAAAAATGCTTTCAGAATATATTTTTATTTCATTTGAGATATTAAAGATCAAAATACCACCTCGATAAATGTGAAAAACCAAATGAGTGAAACCAATGGGACGGAGGTAATATTTCTTGGATGCCCTCACGTTTTGCCATGACAAATTACCTAGTATAGCTGGTTGTTTGGTTCATGCGGGAATTGAATTCCTGTAGGCATTTCCACTTTCATGGAATTTAATTCCCTCATAGATTTCATGGGAATTGGCCTAAACATGTTTGGTTAAAATGCAAGAATTTCTATTTCTCATGATTTATTTCTTATATTTTGTTTGGTTAAATTGTGTCGTTCTTATATAATTTTATTAGAAAATACAATTATATCCTTTGAATAGTTTTATCGTTTAACTTTATACATGTATTTTCTCTAAATATATGCAATAAAAGATGTGTAGATCAATATTTGATTTCTTATGTATAAAATCATCAAGTTGAACTTGAACTAGATAACATAAATTGGTGTAAAATAAACTTTATCCCAAAATAAAAGAGATATTAATAAAAAAAGAACCATATCATCGCAAAATTATAAATTATAAAATCTAATAGTTTTACGTTACATACTTTTTATCATAAAATTTTAGTTGGCAAATCATCCGTATAAACCCATACAAAATAATAATTTATTTCTTTGTTAAAGACCTAGATTGTTCTTTGTCTAATATCTATTATCCAATAGAACTTCTAGTAGTATGTTGCTACCTCTTCATCACACGGAATACAATTGCAGCGTTAAATTACAAATAAAGTATCTCTTTTATTTGGGGCAGATTTGTAATTTCAGGAAATAAAGTATGTAGGAATTGTGAATAACTAAGGGGGAGTGGGGGGAAATTATTAGGTGCTCCCGGGAGCATGTGCTCCCGCCCTAATTTTCTTGTACCTTTTTCGAGAAGGTACAAGAAAATTGACAAAAGGTACAAGAATTTTAAGTGGGAGCAAATGCTCTTCGGAGCATGATATAGATTGTAGAGGGTGGGTGAGCCAATTCCCACATTTTATGGGAATTTCTAACTCTTATAAAATTCGCAATTCCTCCATTTTCCTAAAATTTAATCAACCAAATAATCTTCCTGTAGATACCTTAATCCGTCGCGGTCGGTTAACCATACCCTGTGATGAGACAACGAGCTTACCACAATAATTCGGAACGGACGACGAAACCTAAGCACTAGTGTCGTATTTAAATTATGTTAGAAAATGATTTAAATATAAAAGAATTTCTTGTTTATAAGTTCACAGGAATTTATAAAGGTTATTGAGAGTTTATGAGGCGTGTTTTGGTCCATTTAGTATTGTGCAAGGACGGTTGCGATCTTCGTCCCGTTTTCGTTGTCGTGACTCGTGAAGTGCTAAGCAAGAAATTGCGCTTAAGGGTAAAAAATCCTATTTTTTAATTTAACTTATGTCTTAAATAATGTTCATATTATTTGATGTATTTTGCATTGTTTTATTTTATATCTTTAATATTAGATTTCATTACGATGCAAGCTAGTTTTATAGTTTCATTTTGTTAGCATGTTTATATATAAGTCTTGTCAAGTTTTCTTTGGATAATGCATGTCATGATTTGGTTTAGATCTATTATTTTATAATTATTTTTAGGATTTATTTATTATTTTAATTAGGATTAGTTGACAATATTATTGTTTTACTTATGCATATTTGGTTTTATGTTCGATTAATATTTTTGCAATTGTTTTAAGTATTTATTTTATTTTAGTTTAGTTTTGCAACTAGTCTATGTTTAGTTGTTTTAGTTATTTATTTTAGATTTGTAATTAATTATTTTTTATCCATGTTTGTGTGGTATGGTAAATGTAAGAA
>CAAKMY010077953.1:0-11544 GCA_901111285.1 Corrigiola litoralis | reverse complement strand
TATATATATATATATATATATATATGCTGTCCCTGTCTTTTTCCCCTGTATCCTCTTTGGAGTTTATTGTTATTGAACCGGACTAATGTCTTCTCGTCTTCAGTTCTTTTCACACAGAAACATCAAATTAAGCAGGTCTATGTCCGAAGTACCGCTAGAGTGTATGAGATATATTGTGCAGCTGATGACAGGGGTGGAAATGAGTATCTATGTACAGTTCGCTGTGGCATCGCTGCTAGAGAGGAAGACCAACAACAGGGGACTGATGCTGTAGAATGTGTTTCTAATACTTCTAGTGGCTCCAATCAAACCCAGGATGAAGGGCATTCCAGAACTGAAAGTGGAAGCAGCTCCAATGAAGATGGTTGGGTGGATGTGAAGTTGAACACTTCCATAAAACCTGATACTGGGTATAATTCTTTGTTGAAGAAAAAGGAGAGCTGCATGGTGCAAGACATTCAGGTATATATCATATTTACGTAGCCTTCATGGTTGATGGTTGCTGGCAAATCTGGTGCTTCCTTATCTTCATTTATATCTTTTTAAAATCTTTCCTCGCCTTTGTACTCTCCTTTTGCTTTTAAATGGCTCTTATTTCGCCAAGTATGCTTGAAAATACATGATCATCTAAGCATGGGAGTGACACCCTTTTTAGGCTTTTAAGATAGAAAACATGGTTGTGGGGAGTCCACTAGTTTTTACTAGTTGTTTCTAACCAGGTGGAATTTTCAGGATCGTTTTGAGGCCACCGCGGAGATTTCTGATGCTGATCCTGTCCTTTCTATCACTGTTCGTCTGCTGTCTATTCAGAGTGGAGATGACATCTTTATAGACGAAGTTTATCTGTTTGCTGATGCCGCAGTATCAGCTGATATCAATTCTTCAACTGCTTCACTAGAGACCTCATCTGGAAGTGCTATGCTGTCGATGTTCATTCCCACACTTTTGCAGATGTCGAAATCTCGAATGAACAACATTCAAGATCATCGTGATTCTTCTGCTGGGAAAAAGAGTATGAATCAAGATTATAGACAAAGTTCAACTGGTGCAGCTGTTATTTGCAGTACTCTTCCGACAGAAGTTACACCAAGCACCATGCATGAAGGTGCATCTGCGCAGAAGTACCAACAAGAGCTTCCCACACAAACATCAAACCCTCATTTGATATGTAGCAAGGATGATGCTCCTTGCAGTAAGATAGAGCGAACGCTGGACGAACTTGTTTCTCGAGTTTCAAAAATTGAAGACCTGTTTTTGAGGTTTGAAGAAACAATGTTGAAACCTATAACCAACATAGAAACAAGGCTTGACAGGGTAGAACAACAGTTGGAGTCATTCGGCAAGCATGCCCAGTTTCCCAGGACAGGTTGCACCAGGTATTATGCTCCCGAATTCTCTTGTATTGAGTCTGAATCTAATTCCATCTACACTGGTGGAAATTATTGTCCTGCAAATGCGACATCTGAGTCAAGTAAGAACGACGATGGTTGTCTTCAACAAGTGTATAACCCAGCTTCAGATGGACATTCATGTACTACTGTTCAACTTCATGATCTGAAATTTTCGACCAGTACTTCGCATTTACTTCCTAGTCTTGTTGTTACTGCCCCGGACTTTTCAAATGTTGACGATGAGGAAGATAATGAGCCCACGGAAGCAATAAAGGACTCCGCAAAAGTTAATTCAAGAAGACCTATGTCCATTGATGATGCTCTGGCTTCTGCACTTGCTGGATTTGCATCTTTGGCTTTAACAAAGCCTTTGGAATGTACTGATATGGTAGAAAAAGCTGAAATCTTTTCTGGTGTAGAAGGGACTGATAGCAATTCTGTACCAGGTTTACTAAAGTCTATAGAGTGTACTGAAATGGTTGAAGCTGCTGAGAACGTCTGTAGTGTAGAAGGGAGTGTAAACAGTTCTCTTTCACCTTTATTGCAATCTGATGAGTGCGAACTCCCTCCCGTTGATATCGATGGAGGTAATACCTCTAGCATCAATGCTTTCGTAACTGAAGAACATTTTGCTGCTATTAGTGCCAGTGAGGAAACAACTGGAGCTATTGATGGGCACGACCATGTCTTGTATGAAGTGGGTAGGATGAAGCCCCTTGGTAGTTTTAACTGTACTTCTGTTGATGGTCTAGGTAAAACAGAAAAAAGTGGTTCAGTTGCTGGAAATAGATCGGCAGAGCCTGATGATGAAACTGGTCAAACCATTGTTTGTGATTACTGTGACACTCCTACACTTGTTGATAGTGCTTCGTCAAAGGATATCTATGTTGCTGCTGTAGATGTACCTGGAAGCCACATTGACTCTTCTTCAGGGCAAGGCATTACAAATGATTGTCCAGCTGTTCTGCAGGACATTCTCGAGTTGCCAAGCAGTGCTACTGTTGATTTCAATGTTTCCGTGCTGGATGTGGAATTCTTGTCCCTAGGTGATTCTTCTCGTATGTCTTCTCTTGAAGACCTTCTGGATGACATGCCTGATTTAGTGGGTGCAGTTCCTCGCGTCAGAGGAGACAACGCCAGTTCATACAGTGAACAGCACGATCTAGTCATAATCGAGAATGAGGAGTCAGGAGATCCTGACACTTCCAACAGTCAGTTGCTTTGTTTTAACAATTTTGACTCTGTCTACATGCCTTCAGAAACAGAGGAAGAACTGCAGGATCGCTCTGAAAGTAGCAACCAAGATCTGTGTGCAAGTCTTATCTAACACTATGACAGGCATGTGTTGTGGTCCTGTGGAACATATAAATGCGTTTGTAAATACTAGATTTTATGTTGTCTGATAGTCCAATACCATGTGTCTATTGTGTCTTTTATCTTCTGCATTGCTTTGGCTTTCATCTAAGTCTCATCGTCTATATCTTTATGTCTCGTCTTCTTGCCTGCAATTTCTTTCAGACTGTATTAGAAAGTCTCTATGCGACCAACTATTTAACTCCTTGAACACTCGTCCAGACTTTCGGGAGCTTCATTCCTTTAACTGCTCTGCTCTGTACATAAATTAATCCAGCTTTTCAACTCCAAACCTCAGACGACGACCATGCATGATGAATCACATTCTTCAGCACGCATCATCTTTCGTTCAAAATTTTAGACGAAAGCAGGATCCGAAAGTTACTATATCATTGCCCTTGTGGCTCCGCTAAATAAATTAAGAAAAAGTCTTGTAAGTAGCACCTTATTTCAAACGAGATCATAACTGCTCTTTGTTTTTGACTAAACTAAATCGAAACAACTTTATATTTGTACACATTTTGGATCCATGACTAAGATCAAAACTTTTTGCCTAAAGTACGTTTACTATATCGCATTTTGGTGAAACATTTCCTCGGTAAACTAATTTTACATTTTGACAATCAGCATTGGTTTCTTTTTATCTCCTTTCTTCACCAAGTTTATATTTTGCAAGACAATTTCTTGCATTCATGGCTTTTGCTGCAATTTATTTTTACAGCAACTTCAGTCGCGCTTGTTCCCCTGATGTTTTTGTACACCACATTTTGTACCTTGTACATCAGATTCCTACAAATTTTCACACAATTTTTCGTTTTTATAATACGTTTGATAGTTCTACAATGTAGGTCTCTATAGTGAATAGATATGAAACCGTTGCACGAACTATCATATCACCAAGGCAGAGTGAAGTTGGGGAAGCCAAGCAATATATACCATTTCTGGGCATGGCATTTCTTGATCGCAATAATACTGGTCAATTATTATTGGATTGCTAACATTTTGCATTTCAATATTTTGAAATGTGATGTTTTTTGCATAACGTCGTCCTCCCTGAAATGATATTGAAATATTATTACATTTCATTTAGAAAAAAAGAAGAAATCTGCTTTTTTATTTCCATTTAACATACTATTTACAAAAAGAAAGACTTTGATTCCAAATAACCATGAGAATGTTGAGTGCATTAGATGTCGATCATGTAGCTAATGAACGGACAAAGAAGTATATTTTGGTCAAAAAATAAGTCCAAGCTATATGAATTGGCCTTGATTTCTAGTAGAATTTTAGCCAAATATTGATTATGCTCTTGCATGATATATATGTAAGTGTCAAAGTATTATAATAGTGCGAGTACTTCCATTGTTTTGTTGACCTTACAAGAATTCTGCCACCATATGTGTCCATTGCCATCAATGCATGGTTCCAGGACCTTGAATCTTGAAATTGGTTATGTTCTTGAATACTAGCCATTCTCGTCTGTCTTTATAGTCTTCTATATCGATAGAGGCCTCGATCGTTCCTAAGACCTATCGACATTTCAACAGCAGTTGTACGTAGTTAAGTTAGCACAGAGAAAATAAAACCTAAAGGTGACTATCAAATATGCAAGCGTAATAATCGATTAATGACCCATGCATCTGTCATTTCATACGTTAATACCTTAATTACCAGAAGAGAACGGCAGGGGGCTGAAAACTTTATTGGGCGGACCCTATACGTCCTGTTTTGTGGCACCAGGAGAACTCCTCATTCGGAAGAACAGGCCTCCTTCCTAGCTTCCTTAAAAGCCTTTCTCATAAAATTGAAGCATATATGATATATATGGTTCTTTAGCATCAAAACCATGTTCATCACAGAGACACAGACCTTGAACATATATATATACAATACAAATCAAGTTACCTGGGTATGATCTGTCTCTTCACCAGACTTTAAGAAATGGTCTAGGTTGATTATTCTCGGAGGTGCAGGCGAAGGAGCAAGGTTTCTACATTGAGCTGAACTTGCTGAATTGATCTTGACATCGTCAGTGGTCCATTTGTGGTAGTTGATGATGTTTAGCAAACCAAGCTCATAGTAGCTGCTATCTTTATTATTTCTAGGATTACAGTTGCTACAGTAGTTTGTGGAAAATTTCCTTGTATCATGCTTTGGCAAAGGGTAGCAAGAATAATGACAAGATGGAGAAAACACATAGACTAGAATTGTTACTGGCTTACTGCACATATGATGAGCAAATAGCTTTAGTTAGACACATTGTTGAGTCGTTAAATTTATCGAGAGGCAAAAACCATAGATAGACAAAAAACTAGTAGTCATTTCCAAATTCCAATAATTATAGTTAGAAATTAAACCCAACCCCTCTCCTCTATATTATACGTATTGTTGAAATACTTAGTTTATCAACGACGTTGCTTTCTTCATGCATTCCATGTTAGACCTACTACTCATTAGTTGGGGCAACAACCCAAATCCCCGATCCTTGTACAAAAATTATATATGCATCGATCATGCACTCAAATACTCAATGAACAATAATTTACATTGACATCAATTGATGGTAAGTCGCACCTATAGATGTGCATATTAAAATGAATTTTGCCACGCTATTGCTGAGTTCTTAAATCAGAAAAAATTCTCATGGTTTGCTATTTTATTGCAGATGTGACCTGTTGAGAGTACATATATACTGTACTAATTAATACTAGTCAATTCAATAAGCTCCCCTCTATTCCATTTGTTTTAAAAACTTCTACTAGTTATTATTTCGGAGGACAGTTTTTGATATTTAAGTTTTAATCTTAAGTTATAGAGATAACGATTGTGACTAGTTTAGCTCGACTGTAACTAGGGTTTTTTTAGTTAAAAATACACTTTTTTTTGATATTTGTGTTTCATAACAAAAGGAGTAAGAAATGGATGTGGCAAATTGCATCTCCAAACCAAAGTCAAAATATTCCATTCATTTGTTTGTAACTATAAAAACCAGCTCATACAGTCATACATAAAAAAGAATTGACTAAAAGTAAAGAACATATCATCAACCAAATTACATGAGCTTGTTTAACCAACTTTTTTCTTAGAACACTGGTTCATTCTCTTTACTGTGAAGTCGTGAGTCAATATTCTCTACATTTCCTAAAAAACTGGATTTTCCATTACCTAGTTTATATGTTTGCCACATCTATCGAAATAAAAATAAACAATCTAAATCTTATCGCTTAATTTGACCCTAAAGACCCTCCTCTCTCTTGGCTATCATCCGGCTCTTAAAACCAGAAATATTCATGACACGAAGTCGTGAACTTGACAGAATTAGACCACCGCTATCACATTTCCAAATTCCATGGACTGTTGTATCAGCCTATGGTCCTATATATATGCATGTGGCAAGACAATCCCCTAAAGCGCATTGGACGAGAATTACTAAACTGTACTTCTCATACTTATGAACAAATGAGCGATGAATATTTACACAGTATTATGAGTAAACAGGAGTATAATATATACTGCTTTTTTCTTTGTAGTGAAATTTACATTTCTTGGGAACATCTTGGTGTAACCTTTCCTCTACGAACCAGACTAACATTTTGGCAATCAGCCGTTGCTTCTTTCGCCCCTTCTTTCACAAGATTTATGTTTTGTAATACAATTCCATCGCACTGATGGCTTTTGCTGCAATCTAACTTAATGGCAACTTCCGTAGCACTCGTTCCCTTGATATTTCTGTATACTATATTGTTTACATGTACTGCGGATTTCTGCATATTTTTGCACAAAATTTCAAATAGTTTAGTTGTACATCGTATATGAGTATACGCCATTGATATTTATTTATATGGTTATTAAAAGTTAAAGATACAATAAACAGTTTTATAATTACCATATCTTGACATGGTGTCTCTTGATCACAATAATGTTGATCGATTATTATTGGGTTGGTAACATTTTGCATAACAATATCTTGAAATATGATATTTGTTGCATATCCTCGCCCTCCCTATTAAGAAAAAAGTAGCACCGAAATTTAGTACAATAAGATCAGATGTTACATTTTTAGGACAACTCTGTTTATTATGAAAATATGGTTACAAATATCGTTCCCTATTAAGAAAAAAGTAGCACCAAAATTTAGTACAATAAGATTAGATGTTACATTTTTGGGACAACTCTATGTTTATTATGAAAATATGTTACATATATCGTAAGGGGAAAATCAATGGAATAAGATCGAACTAATTTTTACCTGCCACGTTTTTATTCTCACTCCATTAGTGGTTCCTGAAAGTCTAGCCCGGTTCACCAATACATTTGAAACATGGGCCTCAGAATGTCCTTTTCCCAGGCTTCCAATACTGGAGGCAAATTAAAGTAAGTAATACATCTTATTACACTAGCTAGTGCACATTGTACAGTATGTGATTAGGTAGGAGATCAGTAGTGAAGAAAATAAACGAGCAATCTCAAAATCAAAGAGAGTCAATGTTAAGTATAGCTGTATAGCTAGACACCGAATAAGTAAGAGGTTGATAAAAGTAGAGTTGAAACCTGATTCCATGACCAGGTCCGCAGATTATTTCGGTTGCTTGAACATTCTTTGACCCGCTTACTATTGATATGCAATCATCACCTTCAATAAATTAATTGATTGATTTTACAAAAATGCAAGAATAATATCATAACTGAATATATATATATATATGTCTCCAAGACTCGAAGCTTAATAGTTTCTGCTGTACATACAACAATACTATCTTTTAAAAGCTAGACATGGACCTTTCAATTACTTCACAAAAGCTTTATGTTATGTTTAATGTGGCACCAAGCCACCAAGTACATCATAGATCGTTTCAATATCGTCTTACATGTACTTATAATGAAAACTTACTGACGTGAATACGTGATATAATAATGTATAGATAGGAGTAATAGGAGATGCTAACTGTCTAAATGTAAGATAGTATCCCTATGAAGCAACTAAATATGGTAGCTAGAAGAATCTTTGTAAATTGTAATTACCTGTTTTAATAACAGAACGTGTTATTTGAATATTTCTCGTCTCAGTGACATGAATACCGTCAGTGTTAGGGCTACTTTGCGGTGATTTTACTATCAAGTTTGAAGCTCTTACATCAGTGGACTTCTGAAACGTAAGGTGCATTTGTTGTGCATTTATAAGCCGTAATCCATCCACTATGAAGTTCTTGCAACCAATGAAGCTCACAGCCTTGACCAAAAAAAGAAAAGGTAACCCAGAACTGTTAAAAATATTTCCAACAGAAGCTTATCTTACAAATACGCAACATTCAGTTAAGATTTCGACAGGAAAAAGGACCATATAGTAGTGTAAAAAGTTCCGAAACGCACCGTTGGTGCATGTTGGCACGGCTGCATAAGAGAGAGAGTACAGAAACAGGGAAGAACAGAATCAGCAAACATGTATATGTAATAAATAATGTGAGTAATCAAGTAAGTAAAAACAAAAAATACTCCGTACGGAGCAATTGTTTATAATTTAATGTAGTTCGAGATGCAAACGTAGTACATACCTTAGTTTTGTTAATCTTACAAGAATTTTGCCACCATATCTTTCCATTGCCATCAATGGTTCCTCCACCTTCAACCTTGAAGTTGCGTAAGTTCTCGAAGACTAGCCAATATAGTCGATTTTTGTAATCTGCTACATTGACAGAAGCCTCAATTTTTCCTAAGATCTACGTAATGTACCAAAAACATATGTTTTGATCAAAACGAAAGTAGAAAGAAGAAGAAAGCCACTTTTAATTACAATGATACATCATTATTTGATTCTAATTATACCTTTATTCTGAGGTTAGGATGGCAGGGCCCTGAGAACTTGATTGGCCTGACTTTGTACTTCTTATTTTTGGGCACTAGGAAAACTCCAGCCTTAGAAGAACATGCCTCTTTCCAAGCTTTTCTAAAGCCCTTTTTCAAGAGAATTTGGAGCACATATCAGAATTCGGAACCATCAACATGTACTATCAAATCAGTAGTAGTGATTTTATTGTAATACATATAGTCTGTAGAAATTTGTAAACATCTACGATATAATTTAACTTACCCTGGTATGATCTCTCATTTTGCGGTGCAAGTAATGATCTACATTGACTACTCTTGGAGGAGGAGGTGAAGGAGCTAGGGCTCTGGATTTGGCATGATCTACCTTGTTATAGTTAACTATATTTTGCAAGCCATGTGCATGATAGCTGCCCGCTTTGTCTTCATGTTCATTAAGACTGTTGCTAAAAGTTTTTGTAGGGTATTTCTGAAGATCATGTTGATCTGGTAGAGGGTAACTAGAACGACAAAGTAGAGGGAACGAAGAGAATATAACGGTCAGAATAAGTATAAGCATAGAGTGTTTCAGGGACATTGTGGTGTCCATGCACTTTTAGAGGTAAGGGCTATGATGACCAATATTTCACAATGACAAGGTGCTATACTGATCCTTCAAGACTTGACAAACTTGCAATGTGTATTTATATGTAGGGAGATAATTGAGCTTGCTTAGTTAATGAGAGAGAGTGGTAACCTAACAAGAAAATGGCTGATAAATTAAGTAGGATCATCTAGAATTTCCCATGGGATTATTTCTTGAGTCAAGGGATGGGAGGCATGGATTGGGAAGGAAGAGAACGAGACGAAAGAGTAACTTGGCGGGTAGCCGACTTTTACCTTTCCCTTTCCTCTCAGTGGTTAGTTAGACCTCCAACATACCCTCTCTTATTCAATTTGCTTGTTTACCTACAAAGTTTCTGCTATATATGCCATGTTAGACCTATTGCTTATCAGTTATGGAGACTTACCAATTTCCTAACCGAAATCTTGGGTCAAAATATATATATTTCCAATAACGTATCATGATGGTCAATGGCAATGGTCCTAAAATATATCCTTCCGCTATTGTTGTTACAGAGTTCTCAATTAGGATATGATTTTCATTGTCTTCCTTTCTTTAGGATCAAAAAAATAAAAAGGATATGATTTTCATTGTTGGCTATTTTATTGTCATGTTCTCCTTTTTCTTCTTTTGGTTCTACTGTCACCTAGTTTATTAGCACGCTTCGTTTCACCCTTTGTTACACAGAGGAACATGGGGCGTATGGCAATCGACAATAACTATAACTATAACTATAACTATATTTAAAAGGAAAGTCCAGACATTTGTTTGAATTGTTTTTCGCGTGCTCGAACTCTTTCTACGACAGCCTTCACATGTTGTAACTTGTAGTACTTAATAAGAGAATCCATCCCATACTTCAAAGTTAGAAGTAGCACAAGTAAGCATAAATAGGGATAAACGAGTTGAGCTTGATCGAGCATTCAAGCAATATCATGTTTATGTTTATATTTATTTAGTTAAACCGAGTTCGTTTTGAGATTTAAGTCGAGTTCAAATTAAATATGTATTCAAACTCGGTTGTTTTTATTAATCATTGTGTAGCTCAATTTGTTTATCAATCGAGGCAAATTACTCGAATTTGAGTTCTAAACGAGTTTTGTTAATGGAGTCGAGCTTATACGTGAAAATAAATACTTCGTACTACATTTAAAATTAAATTTTAGGAGTAATTTGTTGTAGAGATATAAACCATAATTTTTGCAATTCTTTAATTCAATGATTTAAAAAAAAAAAGATTGTTGAATGCTCAAATTTAATTATCCATCTCAAATCTGTATACCAAATTCAAGAATTACAAATTTTTCCATGATTTTTTGTGTAGAGATTTGAAATGAATATATAATCAATGAGCATTAGACGATTTTTGTAAATAAACAAGCTTGTAAAACATGTTCGTCAACATTATTAAAATGACTTGTACATAAACCTAAATGACCGAGCATTATTTTGTTAATGTTGATCATTTATCGATTGAGCTAAAAAAAGATGTTCAAGTTTAGTTCATTTACTTCGAGTTTGAGTAAAAATAAACAAATAAAAATGAGGGTTAGCCGAGTTTGAGTTATTCATTGAGTATCGGTTTATTATTTGTAAGCATAACTAGTAAAGCCACCATCAATAGGCCAAAACTATTTTGATTGATTCACTAATGAGTTTCAAATATTTCATAACTAATATCAATTCATTGACTTGTACCCTGAATTTTATGGCTATTAACATTCGCTCTATATAGTACTTGTTTGGTTGCCAAAAGAAATTAAGGAATTCACAATTCTTATGAATTAAAAAAATTGGAGTTGTATGGTTAGGCAAAACCATGTGAATTTAGAAATTATGGGAATTTCCTAGCCCCCCCTTGGTATTTGTCAATTCCTACATTGCAACCAAATAATTTTGGCCACTTCTCATAAATTTGTAATTCACTGAAAATAGAAATTAAAGCGAATTATGAATTTTCAGATACAACCAAACAACCACGTAGGCCCTGTTCTTTTGAACTTATTTTTGAGATAATAAGATAAGCTCAGCAAAAATAAGTTAAGTTCAGAAAAAATAAGTAATGTTAAGATAAGTTCAGCAAAAATAAGTTAAGTTAAGATAAGTTCAGCAAAAATAAGTTAAGTTCAGATAAGTTCAGCAAAAATAAGTTAAGTTCAGAAAAAATAAGTTCTATTAAGTTCAGAAAAAATAAGTTCAATTCAGTTATAACAAATATAATTTCGTTCCAATTAGTTCAATTCAGATAAATTCAATTTTACTAATATTATTATCATTATGATATAATATTTCATTATAACAAAAAAAAATGATAATAGTAGTTTTCTTACTACTTTTATTACTATTACTATTACCGCTATCTTTTATATTAAT
>CAAKMY010077910.1:0-11480 GCA_901111285.1 Corrigiola litoralis | reverse complement strand
TTTCTATTATTTATTTTTAGAAAATTTCAATAACATTTGTACTATGTTTACCCACATAAATTATATTTGTTCTCTTTTTGTCGAGCTTCTTTTTTGTGTTCCTAGATAGGTATTTGATGGAAATTGTAATATTCCAATCTCTGTAAATATTTTACACAACTATAATTTTTTATATTCTTATATGACTATTTAGGTGTTAAAGGCTAGATTACCTTTTTTTTGGTATTCAATAAAAATGAAAAAGTTGTAAAAATTTTCAATAGTAATTGTGATGATTAATAAGTTTACCGTTACATGATTAAATTAGCTAAAAAATGTTATTAGTTATTCAATTTTTACTATTGTTGTGGTAATTAATGTTACCATTTTCTATTTCTTTTTTACTCTAACTATATGGGTAGATTTAATTAGTTATAGGGGCCCCATTATACATATAAGCGTTGACTGGACACCAAATAGCAATATATATGGAAGCCTCCTGGCATCTCAACGCCTTTTAATAGTATTAGTATAGATAGATTTTGTAGGTTAATAAGTTCAGTTCATTTTCAATTCAATCTAATAAGTTTAGTTCATTTTAATTCATCTTTAATAAGTTTAGTTCATTTCAATTTAGTTTTAATAAGTTTAGTTCAGTTCAATTCAGTTCTAATAAGTTTAATTCCGAAAAAAACAATTTTATTAATATTATGATTAAGAATTAAATAGTTATCTACTTTATAATTCACATGTTGGCTGGGTTTCCTTCCTACACTACTACAAAATCCGGTTTTAATCGACGCTTTAACTTCGACACTTGCCTAAAGCGTCACACAAAAGTTTATGCAGTTAAGCAAACTTGCATGTGAGCGTCGCGCGTCTAATAAAAAATTCAAAAAAACAATACATTACCCTCCAGTCCTCCACTACTCCACCCCTTCACTTCTAATATTTTTAACTCCCTCACACAGACGCTATTCAACCGCACCACTCTCGATCTATCTCTCTCATCTCAGTCTCCAAATCTACACCATGCTTGATGCTTCTCTTCGCGATTCCTTCGCTGCTACCCTATGATCTGTGGTGTGCGATGCTTTGATTCGAATTTTGTCCAGCCTAAATCTGTAAAGTAAATGAGTCATTTTTCTTCCCTTTGTCATTTTCTAATGTTAATCATGCTTTTTTTTTTATGGGTAACTAGTTGTGATCCAGATTCGATTTTTCTTAATTGTTGAGTTTTAATTTCGCTATAGAATAAACTGTATATTTTTACCTTGAACTGAGGGAGTGGTGGAGTAATGGGAGCAGTGGTAGTGATATCTTTCGAATATAAACTAGATCTTGATGTAGATCCGACTGTGATGTTTTTGTGGTTTCATGAGTTCATAGTTTGAATTAATATGGCATTGTGCTCTCTAGTAGAATTTGACATTTCATATAGTTAAGTTTGATCTGAAGCAGTCTGTTGTACATACTTGCTTTTTTTCACCTTTTCGTCACAACATGATATTTAAATTGTCCAAGGCCATGTTGTTATCCTAATCTTGTGCTATTAGGAAGGGATGTGTTGTGAGATCAATGATGATGCTATGCTTCTAATATATTCAATTTTATGAACATGTAAATTGCACTGTTTGGTATGAGATGGGTTTATATATATTAGAGTTGTTTGTGTTGTATATTGCGTTAATTCAATGACCATGTCAGACCCCTTATAGTGTTGTGGGTTAGCTAATGGTAGACTATTTTTCTATTTGATGTATCTATATCCAAGGCTATGGTGTGCTACTATGCACTTATTACTGCATTATGGTTTACAGTTTTATGAGTTAGGACTACAATAATTTGTTTTGAATTTGGCTTTTCTTCCTCTCTCTTTTCTTTCTAGTTCAGGAAGTAATACCAGTCAAGATACTAATCGGGACAGCTTTCTAGTTCGGAACGATGTCTTGCTGTAGAATCATTAATAGCTTTACTGAGTGAGGCCTCAGCTCCTCCTAAAAAAAAACAAGTTTACCAAGGTGGCTTCCTTAAGAAGCATCTTGTTCCATTTGGTTTTGGGTTTTCCATTTGTTAAGTTAATTGCTTTGAACTTTAGTGTTGATTTAATTCCTTTGAACCAGACTGCCGAGGTATCCATATGGAGTGGTTCTTATAACTTTCGGTTTGGTGTTCCTAAATATGACTAGACAAGGCAAATACTTTTATCAATGTGACTGTCGCTCAATTTTCAACTTATGTGTTCAGTGTTTAGCTTTTTAAATTCTATAAAGTACTGTCTAGTTCCGCAATACAGCATGATCAAGAATTATTGTTCTTCTCCTAATTTCAAATGCTTTAGTGTAGCACGCAAATACACTATTGCTATAATTCAGGAGTTGTATCTTAAGTCTATGTGAACATAAATAGTTAATAAATGTGATATTTCTGCATTGATAAGAGATAAACTATTTTCATCAAGCAGTCTATAAAAGGTGCTACACCCCACCCCTCCTTTATTGGGCAACATCAGTTTAAAGTCAAGGAAATTTCTACATCATTTTTTCTCGTTTGTCTTACTCCAGAACCTAAATTGGCTTTCTGTTTCTTACATTATGTTACATTCTTTCTTATTCACCTGGTTAAAGGTTGGAAAAGGAGACCTTCTTTGACAGTTTGACTCTTTCTTTCTACATGTTAGTTTGCTAGGGCAGAAGTGACCTAGGAAAAACGCGCTTTGGCTACTCCGATTCCGATGGATGTTGAGAGACTTTCCATCTTTACTGAAGATGATGTCGATTTTGATGAACATAAAGACAAGAGTAATTCTTGTACCTTTGTGCAGAAGTTGGGGAGAAGGTTGGTCTAGTAGTTCGTGCACGATAAATTGTAGAGTATGCCACGGAATATTAGGTGCACCCGGAAGCACGTGCTTCTGTTTCAAGTTTCTTGTACCTTTGTGTTTTTCAGTACGTTTCTATAAGAAATATCTACCATCTAAATTTTAGAACGTACATTTTTTTTCAAGAAAAGGTACAATAAAAGGTTAAAAGGTAAAAAAAAAAAAGATACATGTGGGATCATGTAGTCGTGGGAGCATGATATATATGCGTCCGAGAGTATGTTGTCTAATGTGACATTGCTTTTTTTTGTAGCGGGAAAAATATTCTTCAGATTTTGATAGTGATCTTGATCCAATGGGAGACAAAAAGGAACCAATCTGGAGAGTTAACTCTGACGAGTTTATAAATCGTCTTGGGAAATAGGTATATATTGCTCTTTATTTTGTATCCGACACCTTAAGTCAAACAGAATTAGCTTTTTCACTGCATTTTACTGATAAGGATTTGTGCATTTAGACCTCCTCATACCACACTGTAGGTTCTTAATTTGTGGTTTTGCTGATGCTGATAGTGTCTGTCATGGTTTCATGTATGTCTTCTGAATCTTGCTCATTTCACTCTAGGCATGCGTTGAGTATGCCGAAACAGAGTACGCTATCAATACTACTATGATTTTAAATTCCATGTTGGAGGGGACTAAGAGCACAGAAGTTACAAGTAAGCTTAATCACAAATAATGATCTTTCTTGTGCATTTTCTAATTCGGATATCCATTTGATGGAGGATAACCTTATTGCATTGAAGGCAGTTGATGTATTGTTCTCTCGCCCCATCCCACCCTTTCTGTTCCGATTGTAGTGATGGTCATCAATGCTAGTCTATCATGTAGAGGGTGGAAAAAGGAGTTGTGGATTCATGTCTTTGGCTTGGAATGACTTCCCACCTGAACATATTTCCATACTTTTCTTATAGGCGTGATCCGTTAAACCAATTTCATGGTCTTTTCTTTATAATATGCTAAGGAAACGGGGAAATGGGTGCAGCTGTTAAGGGAATTTTTCCTCTTTTGTGTAGACTGTAGATCATAGGCTATTAGGCTTATTGACACTTTTCCTGTTTGAGGGTCTTGTTTACCCTCTGATTGGTGGTGACAGATGTGAATATAATCTCTTATGAATAATATGAGCTTTCCCCTTCCTTTTTCTCGACTTTAACTAGACTACCGTTGGTTGTCCTATTATAAACATGTGTCTTGTTGTGACCAAAGCTTGTCTTGGCCTATTGGGTAACTGTGTGGTGTAGTGGTTGTATTTCAAATATGAGCTTTTCCCATCTAAATGTTGAGCTCATTTACCATACAGGTTAGGTGTTGTGGCTGTAACATAAAGCAACTACTTTGGCCACAGATTGTAGTGAAACTGTTTTCTTTTCCCTTGTTTGTGTCTTAGTCTATTGACTTAAAATGCTAGATGGAACTGATTTTGTCCTTTTGATTCTTATAATGTCTACTAAAATTTGAGTGTTCATGCTGCAACTAGTTTTGAATGAATACTTGGAATGTTAATTTGTCTAATTTTAATTTATTGCATGTGGAAAAATGTTTTTTGAATACTAGGAAATTACATTACTAATCCAAATTGTATCATGTAATTTCTTTTGTCATTTGTATTAATTCTTACGCAATAGCTAAGTCTAACTTGTAACAATTATGTTTATTTGAAGGTTTCAAATGCTTTACTAGAGCCAAAAGAAATTCAAGAAATGTTATGCTCGAGAAGGACGATAATGGGTATAATAACTAGAAGTTATTAGTCTTGTATAGTGTTTATCATGTATGGATTTTTTTTTGGAAAATTTCCATTTTGGGTACCCGACATATAGCGTAATTCCACTTTGGGTACCCGTCTTTTGGGTAATTTCGTTTAAGGTACCCGACAATTATGTGTAATTCCACTTAGGGTACCTATTAGACAACGACGTTAACGATCTGTTAGGAATGATGACGTGGCTTGTCTTTCTAGCTACTCCTCCTTCAAACTCCCCCTGCTAGCCCCAAGCCTTGTCCCTCCCGTCCACACACCTAGCCCAGCCCCACCCATCCGCCCATACCGGCCCTATCCCACCCATCCGCCCATACCGGCCCTACCCCACCCATCTACCCATCACTCCTTGACCTCACCCAACCCCTTATCTTCTCCCACTAGCCTTAGCCCACCCATCGCACCCATCCCCCTCCCAGTCCACAGCCCACCCATCATCATCCCCCGCCCCCGCCGCAACCGTAGCCCACCCATCATCCTCCCCTGCCCCAGCCGCAACCACGACCCTAAGTCCTACTCCCTCCACCATGTACCTTCATGTTGCAAACCACAACGACCTTAGCAACGACCCAACGACCACAACAATGGGGTGTGGCCATGTGGGTGGCTGGTCGAGAACCCTTAGGCGGAGGGGGATGAACACAAGGGTGTTCGGGTGTGTGGCTAGTTGGACCGCTAATTTCGTGGGTATGGGTGGTGGTGGTTGTAATGGTAAAGGGGTGTGGGTGGCTAGTTAGGATATCTAGCGGAGATGGATGAGCGCAAGGGGGTGGGGGGGCTTGGCTAATTGGGCGGCTGATGTTGTGGAGTGTGAGTGGTTGTTGGTGTAATGATGAAGGGGTGATGGATGGAGGTCCGGTTGTGAAGGATATGAACTGTGGCAGCCATGAGGATTGTCTAGTGGGGAGGATAGAGACAGGTAGCGGGTAACTGGGTAAGGGAGGGTAAATAGTTCTTTTTTATTTTTATAATTTACATGTGTCATTTTATTAGTGGTTGAGATATTAAGTCAAAGTCAAAGTTAGCTGGCATACTACCAACTGGATGGAAAGTTAACGAAAGTTTGACGTTGATCAAAAATAGGTACCCTAAGTGAAATTACATATAATTGTCGGGTACCTTAAACGGAATTACCCAAAAGACGGGTAACCAAAGTGGAATTTCGCTATATGTCGGGTACCCAAAATGGAAATTTTCCTTTTTTTTATATACAAAGGGTACAGAGGGTGTATATTTATATAATGTAAGGACCCTTTGTGCAGAGCAAACTGTATTCGTAAATATACACGTTGAAGTTTTGTGTTATGCGAAGCTGGTATTTTGGATTACATATTATTGTCCATTGTCATATCTTAGAGTGGTAGTTATATCAATATGAAACATATGTTCAAAAGATTCAGCTAATTTTTTTAAGTTCCAAAAGTAAATTTTCGACACTTTTGATTGTCGACATCAAGTTGGCGCCACAAATTTTTCCAGCTCCAGGAAATGTCTAATTCAACGCACCGACGCAATAAAGCGTCTCAATTTTTTGCTGGCCGACGCATAAAAGTGTCTCGATTACTGACGAAAAAAAGCGTCACAAAATACTGACACTGAATATTTTGACGCTTTGTAAAAGCGTCGTAAATACTTTTACCGACGCTTTTAAGTGTCAGAAACAATCCGAAAAAGCGTCGCTAAAAACCGGATTTTGTAGTAGTGCTAGTGGGGCCCATGCTAAGTGAAAAACATTTCACTAGGTGAAAATGTGTCAAACATGGACGGTGCTACTATACCTTTAGCTGCTACACATTGTCTTCATGGCATGTTGTGGCATTAAATGCCATATGTGAACACTTACCTTCTAACTGGCTATACTACTAGGTAGAGGTAATTGTCTTTGACATTTTGCGCTCACAAACTCCTATAAATAGCCAGGAGCTGCAACGTTCCATTTGCACCAAACCGAGAACGAGTAACTTGTATTGATAAGTTTACTCAAAGAGACCTACAGAGAGCTTGAGAGATACTGATAGCATCAAGAAAGCCTGTGAGTGTATATCCAGTTGAAATGTATTTATCTCCAACTGAGCCACAAAAATGGAGTGTAGCTAGTGTGAGTGTTAGCCACATAACCCCCGAATATTTATTTGGGTATCCGGAGTTACACTGTAAGCCCCTAGTTGGTACTAGGGAGGTTGTATTCCCATTATTATTTAGTGGAGATTTTGGACGAGGTCCCGTGATTTTTACCCTTATCATTTAAGGGGTTTTTAACGTAAAAATCGCTGTGCCACTTTCTCTATTTTTCTTGCCATTATTGTTACCTTTATTTTTATCAGCCCATATAAATTACACAAATAGGGAAAAGAATCACCGCTTCCGCTACTCTAATTAAGGTCTTTTCCCAACAGAGTGGTATCAGAGCTCTGGTTGGAGCTTTGTTATTTCTTCTGTAATTTATCATGGAGGATACTGTCACTATTAGTGGCATGATTAAATTGACAGCATCGAATTATTCGATATGGAAGGCAAGAATGGAGGATATCCTTTTACAGTAGGGATATGTATGCACCGAGAAAAAGAAGCAAAGCCAGACAACAAATCCGACGCAGTTTGGAAGACGATTAATCGGAAGGTTGTTGGTTTGATCCGACAATATATTGATCAAAGTGTTTTCCAGCATGTTGCCGGCGACACAAATGCTTACACATTGTGGAAGAAGCGGGATTCGATGTACGAACTAGACGGCTTTGAATAAAGCATCCTTAATGAAAAGGGTGGTGAAGATGGAGTACAAAGACGGGCGTAGCATGGTAGAGCATCTCAATGACTACGAGGGCTTGTTAAACCAGATAACAAGCATGAATATAACTCTTGGTGATGAAGTCCAAGCATTATTACTTCTCAGCTCTCTTCCTGATAGCTGGGATACGCTCTTTGTGTCCTTAAGTAATTCCGTTCCAGAAGGGAAGCTCACAATGTCTATTGTGAAAGATAGCTTGCTCAACGAAGAAGCTAGAAGGCGAGAACTCGCTCCTGCCATTTCAGCGGAAGCTAATATCGGAGAAAGCTCCCATGAAAGGGGTAAGAGTAGATGGTCGCAGAAACGCGACAAATCCAAGGGGAGATCCAACGTCTGAAAAGAAATTATCTACTTCCATTGCTAGAAGCCGGGCCATAAGCAGAACGAGTGCAGACTACGCAAGCGTGACCATGTCAAAGGAAAAACTGGTTATGGTGACAGAGGAGACGAAGATAACGAGAAGAACACCAATGCAGTTGCAGCCAATGACGACGGTATTTTTTATACATGACGATGGTTTTCTAAACATTTCATGTGATGACACTCAGTGGGTGGTTGACTCTGGAGCGTCATACCACTTAACCTCACATGTCGATTTCTTCTCTTCTTACACTGTCGGCAATTTCGGTTATGTAAGAATGGGAAATGATGGTACCTCCAAGATCATTAGTATTGGAGATGTGTGTTTGGAAACCAACACTGGATGCAAATTGGTGCTGAAGAATGTAAGACATGTACCCGACATTCGGCTGAATTTAATGTCCTCCAGAATGCTCGATGATGAAGGCTATCATAGTCACTTTGGTGATGGCAAGTGGAAGTTATCAAAGGGGTCCATGATCGTGACACGAGGAAAGAAGCATAGAACATTGTATATGACTCAAGCAAAAGTGAGTCAAGCAGAGGCGAATGCTGTAGTCGCAGAATCCTCCACCGAGCTATGGCACAAACGGCTCGGTCACATGAGCGAGAAGGGACTGTAGATCCTCGCTCGTAAGAAGTTTCTCCTTGATGTTAAAGGTGCACCACTAAAACCTTGTGTTGATTGTCTGACTGGTAAACAACACAGAGTATCGTGTGAACGCCTCCGAAGAGGCGAAGCCGTGTGTTGGACTTGGTTCGCACGGATGTTTGCTCCATATCTGAGAAGTCACACGATGGTGCACAATACTTTGTGACTTTCATTGATGATCATTTCAGAAAGGTTTGGTCCTTTGTATTGTCAAGCAAATATCAAGTTTTGGAATCCTTCAAGGTGTTCCATGCCAAGGTCGAGAGAGAAACTGGCGTGAAGTTGAAGTGCGTAAGAGCAGACAATGGCGGCGAGTACAAATGTTTGTTCGAAGAATATTGCAAAAGCCACGGTATTAAGCTAGAGATCGAAGACCGTCCCCAAGACACCACAACAAAATGGTGTAGCCAAATAGAATGAATGGAACAATCGGCGAGAGGATCCGATCAATGCTCTCTCATGCGAAGTTGCCAAAAACCTTTTGGAAGGAGGCAATGCGAACCGTTGTCTACTTGATCAACCTGTCCCCTTCAATGCCTCTGGATGGCGATATCCCAGAGAGAGTTTGGACAGGTAAGGATGTTTCATACAAGCAGTTGAGAGTCTTCGGGTGCAGAGCATTTGCACACATTCTGAGAGACGAACGATCGAAGCTTGACAGCAAGACGAAGCAATGTATCTTCGTGGGCTACGGGGAAGAAGCGTTTGGATACCGATTATGGGATCCGGTAGACAGAGAAATCTTCAGAAGCAAAGACGTGGTATTCTTCAAATATCACACGATCGAGGACTTTGAGAAACCGCAAAAGCCAAAGTCCAATCCTATTGGTCCGATAATTATGGCTCCAGATCCTCCTCTTGTGCACTATGATCACGGGGGAGATGCAGAAGAAGATCATGATGGTGAGATGCAGAGCCACCACAAGATCAAGCAAATGAACAGCCTCGGCAATTGAGAAGGTCAGTTAGGGAAAGATGAGAGTCCACTCGTTATCCTAGGAATGAGTTTGTAATGCTCACTGACGGGGGAGAGCCAGAATCCTACGAAGAATCCATAGATGATGTTCACTAGAAGCAGTGGATGCAAGCCATGCAAGAGGAGATGAAATCCTTGCATGAGAACCACACTTATGAACTGGTAGAGTTGCCGAAGGGCAGGAAAGCACTCAAGAACAAGTGGGTGTTCAAGTTGAAGACTGAAGAAAATAGCTCACAACCAAGGTACAAGGCAAGGCTGGTTGTGAAGGGTTTCAGTCTGAAGAAGGAAATAGATTTCGAGGAAATCTTCTCCCCAGTGGTAAAGATGTCTTTAATACGAGTTGTACTTGGCTTAGCAGCAAGCCTCGATATGGAGATCGAGCAACTCGACGTGAAAACGGCCTTCCTACATGGTGATTTGGAAGAGGAAATCTACATGGAGCACCTGAAGGGTTTCATGTAAAGGGCAAAGAGCACCTAGTTTGCCGATTGAAGAAGAGCTTGTATGGGCTAAAACAAGCTCCACGACAGTGGTACAAGAAATTTGAATCCTTTATGACGGGGCATGACTATCGAAAGACCACCTTAGACCACTGTGTATTTGTGAAGAAATTTCCAGATGAAGATTTCATCATCCTCCTACTATATGTTGACGATATGTTGATCATTGGCCGTGAAACTAAGAGTATCGCCAATCTGAAGAAGGCGATGAACAAGTTCTTTTCCATGAATGACTTAGGACCGGCAAAACAGATACTTGGCATGAAGATCTCCCGTGACAGAAAGAACCACAAGCTCTGGGTGTCACAGGAAAGGTATATCGAGAAGCTGTTAGAAAGATTCAACCTGCATAAGGCGCAACCAGTTACCTCTCCACTTGCGGGCCAGGTCAAGTTGAGTTCTAAACAATGCCCCTAAAGTGAGAATGAAAAAGAAGAAATGCAGAAGGTTCCTTATGCATCTGCTGTTGGAAGTCTTATGTACGCTATGGTGTGCACGAGACCAGACATAGCTTACGCCGTTGGAGTGGTAAGCCGATATCTCTCGAATCCGGGAAAGGAGCATTGGGCAGCTGTGAAATGGATACTTCGATATCTACGGGGCACATCAAAATTGTGCTTGAGTTTTGGCCAAGGAGACCCTGTGTTAAATGGATACACGGATGCAGATTTAGCCGGTGATCTAGATTCCCGAAAGTCAAACTCGGGATTCATTATGACGTTTTCAGGGGGGAGCAGTATCATGGCATTCCAAACTGCAGAAATGTGTTGCCTTGTCAACCACAGAGTACATTGCAGCTACGGAAGCTTGTAAAGAACTAATTTGGATGAAGAGGTTCCTACAAGAGATGGGACTGGAGCAGGAGAGTTATCGACTGTATTGTGACAGTCAGAGTGCGATTCATCTGGCGAAGAATCCCACATTCCACTCTCTTCCAAACACATTGACTGGATCCGAGAAGTGTTGGAATCCATGTCATTGCAACTTGAGAAAATCCATACTGACGAGAATGGGTCGGATATGATGACGAAGACGCTACCCATGGAGAAGCTCGACATTTGTCAAAGAAAAGCGGGTATGGCGGTACCCCCCACCTAGTCGGAAGGGGGAGAATTATTGGCTGGTTATCCTTCCTAGTGGGGCCTATGCTAAGTAAAAAACATTTCACTAGGTGAATATGTGTAAGACATCCACGGTGCTACTATACCTTAGCTGCTACACATTTTCTTCATGGCATGCTGTGGCATTAAATGCCATATGTGAACACTTACCTTTTGACAGGCTATACTACAAGGTAGAGGCAATTGTCTTTGACATTTTACGCTCACAAACTCCTATAAATAGCAAGGAGCTGCAACGTTCCATTTGCACCAAATCGAGAGCGAGTAACTTCTTGTATTGATAAGTTTACTCAGAGAGACCCACAGAGAGCTTGAGAGATACAGAGAGCATCAAGAAAGCCTCTGAGTGTATATCCAGTTGGAATGTATTTATCTCCAACTGAGCCACAAAAATGGAGTGTAGCTAGTGTGAGTGTTAGCCACATAACCGACGGCCCGAATATTTATTTGGGTATCCGG